>OX101789.1:2049719-2084719 GCA_944452715.1 Ophion slaviceki
TGAAAAATGTATAACTGAAGTTTCACTGTATTGACCATTATTTGTTTTCTTCAAACATTTTTTCACCTCAGCTGCTGTACTTAGCAAGAGTGGCAAGAAAGTTGATGATTTATCAGGTTTGAAAAATAGTCCGATCGATATTGCAGCTCCCTTCAATCGATTTTTCGGCATGGAGGGATGTCGATGCAACACAAATGAGTGTTGGTTGCCCCCCCCCCCCTCTCTCTCTCTCTCTCTCCCCTCCCCCCTTTCTCGTAAACTCATTATACAAACTGATGATTGCCCCATCCCCCACTTGACGGGCGCGAGGCCCTTGACACGAGGCTGAGGAGGGGGAAGGAGAGTGAGGCTTCGTACCCTGCACAAATGTTGTTAAATACCGGAGTTGACACTATTTGACCCGTCTTCCCGCTGTCCCCACTTTTCTGGCCTCACTCACTCGTAACAGCCAATACCCCTATTTGTCATACTCCCACTACTGGTACTCGGAACTCGCGCGTTTCGTGACTCACGGCCGGGGGACTCGATTGTCAATGGCCAAACGCATTTATCCCCGATCTCCGCTCGGCTTATTCGCGAATAAACGACCTCGAGCCGCCGATTAATTCGATGTCTCAATGAATATTGCACTTGAGATTGATCGATAACCCCATTCTTTCGATTATCTCTCGCTGTGAAGACCCATACTTGCGGTGCCAATTTTTATGGGGTTTTTCCACAGCGCTTAACGGCGACCATGGCAGATTAGTCCGTCATTTAGGATCGATAAGGCGGCAATTTCTTTCCACTATTTTTCCATTATTCTTCAGGAAAAAGTACCCTTTTATGGGGTTTTTGGGCACTGATCTATGGCACCCAGGGGAGAAGAATCCACCCATGAGGATAGAAAAGGAATCAGCTATTTTTCCTATCCGGGGAAAAAATCGTGCTAACCAGCGATGATTATCCAATGGTTTCCCCACTTTTTAAGTATGTTTCAGTAAAAAGGTTCCATTTTTGCAGTTCTATTTTCCAAGTATATTTCAGTGAAACGGTGCAATTTTTGCTATTCAATTTTTTATATAATTCCCAACCCAAACAAACCCAAACAGTGACAGTTATAATTGTCACATTTTCCATTACCTTTCAAGTACTTTTCACCAAAAAGGTACCATTTTTGCTGTTCCATTTTTCATGTAATTTTGAGGCAGAGCTCTATAAAACAAAAGGGAGAGGACTCCACCCTGAAGGACTTTTCGTATATTACAATACGGCCTGTAAACAAATCAACCATTGCAGGTCGTTTCCAATCAATAATTTGCGAAGTCGAAGATCACCTTTTCTCTGCGCAAAAGAGAATTATTTGCTTTCCATGAGACGAGGTCGTCCAAGGTCACGAAAGCGTAGAAGGGTCATCGCAGTTCGCATGCCTCCGATCTACGACACTCCGAATCTTGTTTGGGTTAATGTAGGAAAGAAAAAGACACCGTAAACGGTATCAACGGTGGAACGCCATTGTCCGAGGAAGACCTCGATGTTTGTAAATAAATTGGCGAATTGATTGTTGAGAGGAGACGTCGTGACCTTGAACGCTGTAGGGTAAGAGCGGATAACCGCGAGACCGCGGTATCTCCCCCACCGCATGACGAAGGTCCGATCAGCGTTGACCGCTCGTCCGGCTGTTCCGAAAGTTCCCGCATCCTTGCTGGCATTTCTTCGAACGCCTTCTCCACTCGAAACCAATGACTCGCGTTTGAGGTAGACAAAAAACGGCCAAGATTCCGCGGCGGCGACGACACCAACGGTCTCGGGGGAAAGGATTTTGCCCCCGGCTTGTGGTCCATGATTCACGATTGGCAATTAGACGCATTGTGCAATCGACGCGAAAAAACCTCTCGGAATTGCCTCGAATCACAATTAAGAGAGTCATCCAGCGGAGCGATCGATTGCATGGGTATTAAGCTGGATTGAAGAGTCGGCGATGCGGAAAGACCGCAACAGCGTCGATTATTCGAATCCGCGAGTGAGGACTGGATCGTGGATGATGGAGTCATTGATGAAATGAGTTGGGTCAATGGTTGCTTAGAGCCAACCGAAACATTTGGCCGCAAATCACGCAGTTTGCTGTACTTCGCATCGTTGTTCGGGTCTGTGTTTGATTGGCTCTTTGTGGCTGATGGGAGAAGACTGCTACACGATCTGCTTGGAGTTTGCCTCGACTTGATCTGGTTTCGCGGAATCAACATTAGCTACAACTGGTTGGAATATCCATCTAATGATGAAGAACAGACTAAGCCCAATTTCGATGACTGGCCTCTAAAGTTTCGCTAAGTTGCCATCGCATAGCCAGACTTCTATTATCATTCGAAGTCAATCACTGGTTGGCACATCCGTTTGTTGATGGACAGCAGACTCGGTTACTTTGCCAGAGAAACCCGCAGTAACCTAAATCCAACGCCGATTGTCAGTCTTCAAGGTTGCGCGATCTCCACATCGTGTAGCCAGACTTCCATCATCCCCCGGAGTTGTCCATCCTGGATGGAAGACGAGTCCACAAGCGCTGGAAAGTTGGAGCCTCAATGAGGGTTGCCAGTTGCCCTGGACCATCCAGGACCATTGAACATTCCGTGTGGCATCAACGGTTCTAGACCCGCAGGGTTCATGACCTGGTAGCTGATGCCTGGATGGCTGTTCGTACTGCTTCCGTATGATCAACCATCCAGATACCCGGCTGATCATGCTCTTTCGGGCTTCTCAACTGATCAATCATATCCTACCATTTGGCAACTTCCAAGCCAAACGTCTTCATCTTCGCAAGTCGTCAAGCGGACACTGGAGCCGTTAGCCCGTAGTCATCTGGAATAAGTGCATCAACGTATCGAGCTGCAATTAAAATCCGCATCGGACGAGTATCCGGGACATCGGTAACCGCGGGAAAAGAGACAGAGAGGCGGCTAACAAACGGACATCGATGGGAATACGGCGGCCATAAAATCGAACCAGAGGACGAAAGAGGAACGACAAAAAAGGGAACGAGGAACATCGAGTGGGAGAATCAAAGATGGGGACACGAAAGAAGTGCACCGGATGCTATATGTGGCCTACACGATGGTACACCATACGTGTACAAGGCTGCGTCGCTGTGTAGCCATTATTTGCGTTCGACCCCACGGCGCCAAACTCGCGAGCGGAGAAAAGTTGGCCGCGGGCTCAGATGAAAACGACGGATAGTGCAAGCGGCCAACGAAGAAAGAAGCGGTGAGCGAGAGAGAAAAAATCGGTACAACGTCCGCGAGAAGGACGAGAGAGGTCGTTCGCCTCGTTTTTCTTCTCGCTGTGAGCTCACGCCCGCTGTCTGGCGAGCGACGCTCGTCATTAACCCGAGGACATGTGCCCCAACAACGGACATATATACATGGGTGCATCAACCTATGATCCTTACCGAATCTTTATCCAGCCCCATTGAAGGTCATTGGAAGCCCGGGGCTGATGGTAGAGAAGGAGTCTTGCTTCGCTTGGGACATATGCACAACCTATCATCCACGCCTAATGGCAATCAGTTTGTTTATGTTTACATGGCTGTATTTGGGTTTACGTTGATTTAGGCTTATACCGCTCCAAAGACTTCTACCGATGGTTATTCTCAATAGCACCAATGACTCCAAATGATCGTTCGGCAGCTCAGTGGAAGCTTGCCATTTTATTAACCTCAGGGCACATCTTTGGGCTGTATCCAATGAAGCAGCAGGGAACTCGCGACAGCCGCAGATTAGTTACGTCATTACGGAAGCCCGTCGCTGATGATAAAGAAAGAGTTTTAGTTTGTCCAGAATATATGCATCAACCTCTCATCTTCACCTAATCGTCACCCAGCGCCGTTGAAGATCATTGGATGATCGGAGAGCCAATTAGTTTGTTTGGGTATACATGGCTGTGTTTGGGTTGATGTGGGTTTGGCCTGGTACCGCTCCAGACGCCCACTGATGATTGTTCCCAATAATATCAAAGACTACCAATGATCGTTCGTCGAGTGATTGGAAGCCTGTCATTTTATTTATCAAACGGCATCTCTTCGGGCTGTTCCGAATAAAGCAGATCCGTTGGATTGGCAACGCGTGAGCTTGGAAACGAATCGAGGGAACAGCTGTAAAGTATTCTGGTTGGGTCATTGATCGCGGGTCAGTGAGATGGGAAGATCGGCCGTGTTGTTGATCTCGGCTGAGGGCACAAGCTGTATACGAGCTCAGGCAAGCAGAGCGTGAGCAGGCCTTGTTTTCAACGCGAGCACCGCGAGGTTGCCCCCTGAACCGGATCGCGGCATTAACCCCGGTATCCTTGTCGTTCCTCTTTGCTTGGGGGCCTCTCCGGCGCGCCTCCTCGATCACCGCCAACGCAACCATAGACGCGTCATGGCTCCACGTGGCTCCCAAGCCTGGCATTTCTTCCACCAACATCGCGAGTTCTTTTTCCATTTGTTCGCTACTCTTTCGTCAAATGCCGGTGTGCCAAAATGACTTTGATCTTCTTCGGTAGCCCTTGGCTCCAGTTTGTCCTCGATGATGTTGATGGCGTCCCTGATTGATGCGATGATTACACGGCATCCCCGCAATGGTCTCGTTCTTTTTGACACTGGGAATTCTAATAAGCAGTTCAAAGCCACCTGTTGAGCAGCGATGGCCCGGGCCAATACTCGGATGGGTGACCCCGTGGTCCCTCGCTGCTTTTCAATGATTTTCGATGTTAAACGCTGAGGGAATCCATTGAAAAAGTAACCATCTGTGTCGGCACAGGCTTTTCGCAGTTTCCCTGTGCCCCTCTTGTGGAAAAAATATCCTGAAAAATGCTCTGGAGCATACGCAAGGTCAAGGGTTTGTTCTTTCGGGATTTGCAGGGAAAACAAACAATACTGCCTCCCTTCGAAATACTCGGATGGGTGACCCCTTGGTCCCTCGCTGCTTTTCAATGATTTTCGATGCTAAACGCTGAGGGAATCCAGTGAAAAAGTAACCATCTGTGTCGGCACGGGCTTTTCGCAATTTCCCTGTGCCCCTCTTGTGGAAAAAATATCCTGAAAAATGCTCCGGAGCACACGCAAGGTCAAGGGTTCATTCTTTCAGGATTTTCAGGGAGAACAAACAATACTCCCTCCCTTCGAATTGTGAGCCGTTAAAATCGTTATGCAAAGTTCACAGAGCGGAACCACGGCGCGTAAATCAACTACGGGAATCGTGCAACTCACGCACGTAAACAATTGGGTGTGAAGGGAAGTACGGAAAAAACATTTTTCTTTGCTCGTATCGTGGACGGCGTAGCTTGGAAACTTACGAAAAAGCCTCGAACCTGGAAGAAAGTGTAGCTGTGATTAAGAGGTTTTTCTTTTATAATCGATACACAGCACGCAACTGAAGATTATATGCATGGAGAGTGAGAGGGGGGAGAGAGACGGAGATATAGAGTCAAAGCGTGAAACTTTGAATTGCAGCATTGCCGCAATTACCGGAAAGTTATATTACTTTACGGCCTCTCAATTTCGTCATAGCTCGCTCTCGTACCCAAGCATCGGGAGCGCTTTACACGTATGCCAGGTAATATTTAAGTTTGTGGCCGAGTATATAGGTACGAAAAAAAGAGCACCTACTGGCGCACGTGGGGAACCATGTAGTGGTCGTTTCGTGTCAATTCGCACGAGCAGGGACAACAAATAATTGTCATCGTGTGGAAAATTTATTGTATTTGAATATTGACCAATGTTGGGAATATCTGTCTTTGTTCATAGGGTTGCGATCATTGTTGCTAAAAATGATGGAGGAACAGAAAAATTCTCATAAAATTGTTTTATGATTATTACAAGGATAACGTTGCAAAAAAAGGATTACTATTGTTAACAAAAAAACGGCTATAAAATGAACAGTTGGTGTGAAACTTATTATGAAGAAAATTATTCAAATCGGCAACGGATTCTTATAAAGTTATTGAATTATTGGTCCAAAAACATTATGAAACTTTATTGGTCGCGGAAAAATCGTTACCACTGGTGGTGAAAAAATTGTCACGAAATTAATTAACGTCTAGTTAGGACATTATTATATAGAACATTTTTTTGTATTTGTAACTTTTTTTGTATTTGTAACTGAAAAAATCTTATAAAATTATCAAACTATTGGTCGAAAAACATCGTTCCAAGAAAAGGTGTTACCATTGTCAACGAAAAATGGTTACAAAATTAATTAACGTCTAGTTGAAAAATGATTATGAAGAAAATCGCTTAAATTTATAACTGAAAAATTCTTATAAAATCACAACACCGGAATATTCGTAGAAATGGTCAAATTGATCGTTGACAAATAGTATTTAAGAAACAAAATTGTTAATATTTTCTGTTGGAGAAGTATTATAAATATAATTTAACTACAAAAAAATGTATATAAAATTGCCGAAACCTTGTTGAAAATCATCGTCTACAATAAATCTTCTATGGGACTGAAAACTGGTTCTAAATTGGTAAAAATTTCAATTGTTCGTTCCGAGCCGAGTGAGTTGGGTATGAGTGCCCCATATTTACGTATACATAGGACGTGGAAGAGAGCGCGGTAGTGAAGGCGCTATAGGAACGTCAGCGTATTACTCACCCTTTAGTTGTGGCAATTACGATACCTGAACAGCCCTCTCCTCTCTCCCCCCTGCTCGAGACCATTAGTTCATCTGGATTTTTTTTTCTTTTTTTTAGTTCGCCAGCCTGGGGAAAACTACGAGGCAGGTAAATCGGCAAAATATGAGCCGTTAATAAATTTATTCTGTTATAAAATAAATTAACATCGGGATATCTGTTTTAGTGCTAATTAATTATAGTCATTTCTTTATACATATATTTATATACTTACATGCGCACAAACAAACTTATTATACGAATAATTTTGTACATATTTGTTTTACAATTATTTTGACAACAAATTTAAAAAGTGAAAGGTGGCCTATTTCCCCTATCCTAATAGACAAAAAATACCAATTTACATGTACTAAATAGCAAGGCTGATTATGTTGCATTAACTATAATCTCATATTTACATATGAGAGGTAAATTTGATTATTATTTATTTTACATATATATATTTATAGACATGTATAATTAATAGTAGTAGTATTTATTATGTCAGGAATACCCCTTCAGGGTGTTTACACATGGACGGCCCACCTACATACACGTTCCCCCATACAAAAATGTTCTTATTTTTAAATTATACCATATTGTCGTTTTGCCTTTCGTTTCGTCTCGCATTCGCTTCCTCGTTTACTATTTACCCAATCAGATTCTCGAAGTGTTTTATGTACATCATGTATAATTAATATTATAATAATGTTACGAAAAATTATTCATCAATTGCTTAATTTTTTATAGTCAATTTAATGATTTATTTATTAAATTGGTTTAATCGTATCCTTATATTACGACCGTTTGGTTTAATAATATCCAAGGCCTGCGATTTATTTACCGACCATATGGCACGATTATAAATAAAATATTCCAGTACGTCAAAAATATACATTTTTGTATCTATAAAAAAATGTTACCCTGTCCAGAATCGGTGGAATATCGATGATCAAAAATAAATCGAACAGTCAACATTTAATAAACCAAAATATCAATTGACAATAAATCAACTTTCAGGTCATCAAGTTTGATTAACTAAATGCCTTGGCTTGATTATCTTTACTCCAATTTATATATATATATATATATATATATATATATATATATATATATATATATATATATATATATATATATATATATATACATATATATGTATGTATGTATATGTACATAATTAAGGGGTCTTCTCACTATAGACGCTGAAAAAGGCTATTTTTATGATTTTTTAACGGTCTATATTATAGATATTTACATAAAAGTTGTTACACTTGATAAGTACACTTTCGAAATACATTTTTTTTAAATATATATTTTTTTATGTATTAAATGTATATCTATTTATAGACAATAATGGTTATTAAAAAAATGTCCTGAAAAAATTGTAGACGGATCATCCGAAACAGAAAAAATCAAACGGTTTTACATTTAGTATGTTAACAGCTATCGCACATATCGTACGATTTTTGATATATGCAAGAAAACAAAATGGCGAACATTTTTCGAAAAAAAACGTGGTTTTTTCACCGTTTTTGGCAAACAAAGTAAATATCAAAATTTAGAAAAATGGTTGATATGCGCTGTAGCTATAGTTGTAAAGAATATGTGATGCAACTTTCATAAGGATCGGTTCAGTAGTTTCGAAGATTTTATCAACAAGCCGTCGAAAAACGTTGTTTCGAGAAAAATGCGTTTAAAGTTTGTTTGGGTTACATAAATACATAGAAAAATTGTTTTTATGCATTTCGAAAGTGTATTTATTAAGTGTAACAACTTTTATGTCAATATCCATAATATAAACCTATGAAAAAAATTATGTAAATAGTATTTTTTAGCGTCTAAAGTGAGACCCCTTTATATAACAAACAATTATTATTTGATCGTTTAATTTTTAATAATATATCGTGGCCCTTCCATTTTTCTGCCGACAATATGAGACGGTTATAAATAAAATATTCGAATAATTAAAATACATATTTTTCAAATCCACAAAAAAGTCACCGTGTCCAGAATCGATGAAATATCGGTGATTCAAAAAAAAAAAAAATCAGACACGGTCCGGTGCGCAATTCCGTAAGGCGCGTGCGTAACACACATCGGGAGCACTTATCCGCAAACGTGTACAACACATTAAATGTATTACATACGAGCTACGCTTCGCGTTACTTAACGAATATAGGCACGAGGGACGAATAAAGCCCCGGTAATAAGATTCCGGATTGCGCGGGAGTATTGCGCACGGAAAGTCTCGCGTGACTTTATGCCGCCAGAGCCACGAGCAGCGTTGATGAATGTTTTTTTTTTTTTTTTTTTTTTTTTTCTTAACGGAATTGTCCGAACCGGCTTTGCACTACGTCCTCTCCCCCCCTCTTAACTGTTAGTTCAATAATGGGGGTGTTACCCCACACCCTCCGAATCTAGCTGACCGTAATTGCTGCAAATTGTTTCTGCCACGAGGTAATCGAGAAACACAAGAATAAAAAATAAATAAAAATGTTGGGAAGAAAATTTTTCAGTTTTTAATTTAACGTAATTCAAGGGGTTACCCCCACTTGCGATTTTGAAAAAATCGATTTTTTTATTGCATTTTTTTGAAGTGCAATTTGAAGTGCAGTTTTTTTGATGCCCGGAATAGATGACTATATGTAAATTTACAAAAAAAACTATTTTCTTCGTGTAAACTGAAATTGAAACTTTAAATGCGTTTTTCTCAAAATGGCATTTCTGAAGTCGGTGACCAAGATTACTCGAACACTAATGAACCGATCTTCTTGAAATTTTGCAGGCTTATTTAATACATAAAAATGTAGTCTTTAATCGTTCGATTTTTTTTCGTTAAAATCGAACCATTAACTTTGACTGTCCGCCATTTTGTGAAAAATGAATATTTTTAAAAATCCTTCGATTAAAGACTAGTTTATACTTATATTTGACTAAATCCATCCGCATTTTTTTTTCAGATGATCCACTTCGCCGCAATGTTGGTCACCGCAAACCGTGTATATAAAAACATTATTTCATTGACGGCCATTTGCCACTAAACAATGTAATATTTTTCAATAAAAAAATTACTGAAAGTTCTTCAAGATGTGTTCTTTAAGATGGTATATTGATCGATTAAAAAAGTTTTGTAGTTTTCTTTTAAAAAATTCATGAAAAAGGCCTTTTTTGCGCTACAAGTGGGGGTAACGCCTTAAGTATAATAAATATTCGTGTAAACTAGGGCAAAAAATTATCAAATAAATTATGTATGTGGGTATTTACACTGCCGGTCAAAAGTTTGAGTGCACCGGTCGAAATTTCTTGCCGCACTAAAAGTTACATAGCGGACTCAAAAATAAAGATAATCAAATTTCCCAAGCGGCGTTTCAAAGAGGACGATTTTACCTTCATTTTTCCTTTTTAGAAAAAAATTTACGATTTTTTTTTAGCCCAGTACGCTACTTTGAAAATTGTTATTTTTCAGCTGTTTTTGCACGTCTAAAACTGCCTGCATAGCTTCTGGAAAATGCCTTCACTCGTTTTTTCTATGACAAACAAAGAGGGTATGAACACCTACATTTTCGTTTTTTTTTGAAACTTTTGTGGGATTCTTTTTCGCCCCAGTATTGCATTTTTAGCTAAAAAAGACATTTTTCGAAAAAAAGGCGTAGTCTGTGGGGTTTCAGAGAAAACGTTAAGCGGGTAAAAAGTTGCATAGTTTCACACTGGAGCAGCCAGAATGTTTTCAGAATTTTTTTTGAATATTTTTTTTCACGATCGGGCCTCTGATGGGCGGAGGGGCTCCATTTGGGAATAATGGGGTCTAGGACAATCTATCAAGAAAAAAAGTTTGTTTACTTTTTCAATTGCTATTAACTACGTTTTTCAGATTCTTTAAAACTTGTTTTTGTAATTTTTTCAGTATTTTTTTAAATATTATTTTAACAATTTTTTCGACCAGAACTTAGAGAATCATCTTCGGTTGAGTTGTTGTGTCTCAACACCTATCGGGTTTGAGACCAAATATTAAAAAGAAAAAAATAAACATTTTTGAACTTGTTATTTAATGCAAAAAAATAGGCAATTACGTCTGTCAGTCAGAAACAATCAGAAAAAAAAATCAAAAGACAATTCCAAAAAATTCTGGCTGCTCCAGTGTGAATCTACGCAACTTTTTATCTTCTAGATATTTTCTCTGAAACCCCATAGTTATTGCCCTACGCCTATTTTTCTAAAACATGTCCTTTTTAGCTAAAAATTTAATAGTGGGGCGAAAAAAAATCGTACGAAACTTCATAAAAAACAAAAATGTAGGTTTTGATGCTCTCTTTAAGTTTGTCATGAAAAAAAACGAGCATTAAAAAATTCGCCAGCAATTATGCGGGCAGATTTAGACGTGCGAAAAAAAACTGAAAAATAGCAAATTTCAAAAAGGCTTACCCGGCCCAAAAAAATGTAACAATTTTTCTGAACAGGCAAAATGAAGGTGAATTTGTCCTTTTTAAAACGCCGCTTGGGAAATTTGATTATCTCCATTTTTAGTCCACTATCTAACTTTTAGTGCGGCAAGAAATTTCTCAGAGTCTGGTGTACTCAAAGTTTTGGCCGGCAGTGTATATATACAGCCTTGGCTAGAAGTATTAGGCATCCCGTACATTTTCTATCCGGACAGAAAATCGAATATCTCGGCGAAAAAAAATCGTAAACCAATTTACCATACGGGGTTTTGAAGCGAACAAAGCCAGCTTTATTTGGCCTTTTATTTTTGCGTTTTTTTTAATACCCGGTACGTCATTTTGAATATTCCGGTTTTTCGTGATTTTTTCACTTTGCAAAATCGCGTGCTGGACTTTGAAAAGTAGTAATCTTACCATTGAGTGATAGGACCTTTGTAAGGGACGTCGTTAGCTTTAGTTTCGTTTTTTTTTTAATTTTGCGATTATTTTTTCGGAAAGTTGTTTAGTTTTTTCTTGAAAAAACAGCAGGTTTCCAAAAAGCCGGCATAGTGCGGCGTAACTCGAAAACTGTGAGGTTTGGGATATTTAATCTAAGGAGTAAACAGGTGTATTTTGTTATTTTGGAGTTACTACATTTTTTTAGATTTTTGCTGAATATTGGGAAGCCGGGCTCCTGCTAGAATCAAGGTAATTTTTGTTTGGGTTTGATTGGGTTGTACAAACCATAACAAACATCCAGAAATTAATTTGATTCTAGCAGGAGCCTCTTTTTTAGCAGGAGGACATTTTTTTTCCAAAATTTCTTTGTATCGCTATTTTTCGTTGATAGTCGACGATTTGTCTCATTCGTTTCATGCCGTTACTTTGAAACAAAGATGTTTTAATAAAAATATCACGAGAAGAAAAGATACATACAGCCTTGGCCAAAATTATTAGGCACCCCAATAAAATATTGATATTTTAAAAAGTTCATAAAACTATAACAATATTACGCGTTCCTTTCAGACCTTTCGGAAAATAATTCCCGAGAGTGTACGTTGGCAAATTTAATTTGGCGAGTGTGGTCGAAGTGCGAGGGGCTTATCCGGCGGGGATCGAAGATGGCGAGGAATGTGGGAGCAAGTGCAAGACTGCAAAAGGACGAAATACGTGATCTGGATGACGGCGAACACGTTGGTGACGTTCCAAACGTCCCGAACTTTGAGGAGAGAGAGAGGAGAACAAGAGAGAGAAAGAGAGAGGGCGGGAGAAGTGGAGTCAAGAAAAGGGACCACGAAGTGATTGAAGAGAAACAAAAAAAAGTCGAGCACAAGTCGATTCCCTGGCGTCGAGCACTGGGCGACTCCAGCAAGAAAAAGGCTTGATGTCTTGATGACGGTAACAATATAATTACTCGGACTCCCGTGAAAGGCCGAGGAAGGGGTCGAGAGCTAGAGACGGAAAGAGCCAGCCCCCCCCCCCCCTCCAATGCCCTCGTCGCACTTTCCTCTCTCGCCCGTGTATGCGTATCGGCAGAACTTTCAGACGCGCTTCGACGAGCATGAAGAGACAAGATGATGCCGGGTTCCATAACATAGCGTGACCTTTCCCCGTCACCTCTTCCCCCCGGCACACACAAACACGGGGTGCTGCGATCAGGAAACTTTAAAAAAACGTATGCAAGACATCGAGTAAAAACATCCAGTCCCGGCAAAAATAGGTAGATCCGCTCAATGATAACGGAGGACATCTTGAGGGATGAGGTACCTTTAGACGAAGAAAAAACTGTTGATTTTCATTATTTTTTTAAAGGAAGGTTATATGACTACTATTGGCGGTTACACGGTATTTGTTTAATTTGTATTAATCTTTAAAAATGGCGGAGACATGGCACGATCTTTTGAATGCGTTGCGGCGGATGTTGTCAGACGGCGTGACACGTAGCGTCGGAGGAACTAATCCGAAAAAGACCAACGAAGATTTTTTTCTCATTAACACTCATGCGCAGAATATGAACCAACAAAAAGTGAGCAGTGTTGAAAATCGATAAATAGTACGCTTTGAAACCAAAAGATTGAATTATCTTTTATAAAGATAATTCAATTATCTTTAATTATTAATATTGAAACCTCCGCCAATTTTAAAAATTAATAATAAAAAATACCATGTAACAGCCAAAAGTAGCAAGAAACCATATCCTAAGTCTCAAAACTGGTAGAGAAATCTTTGCTTAAAGAAAATCATGATAACCAACCAATTGTTTTCTCGCCCAAGGGTATCCTCCCCCCCTTAGGGTCGCTCGTCAGCGCGATTGTCGAACAGGCTACGGATGAGTTTGATTCGATTAAGTTATCATTGTTTGGGTTTGTGTTTGTGGTTTCCCGGTATTTTGTCGTCGTTATTGTTGGTTTCGTTGATGTTGTTCTTGTTGTTGTTGCCATTGATCTCATTGTCGTTGTTTTTGTTGTCGTTTTTATTGATCTTGTTGTTGTCGTTATCATTGTTCTCGTTGTAGTTGTCGCTGCGCTTGTCGTTGTCGTTGTTCTTGCTCCCGTTTTCTGCCATTGTTGTTATTGGTGTTGTTGGCGTTCATTGCGGTCGTTGTTGTTGTTGGCGTTGTTCTCTTCGTCGTTGTCGGTGTGCTTGCTGCTGTCGTGGTTCATGTTGTTCTTGTTGGTTTTATTGTTGTCGTCGTCGTTGTCGTTGTTTTCATTTGTCTTATTGGAGTTGTCGCTGCTCTTGTCATTGTCGTTGTTCTTGCTGTAGATGCTTTCATTATTCTTGTTGTAGTTATCACTGCTCTTGTCGTTGTCGTTGTTTTTTCCTGTTGTTGTCGTCATTGTTGTTGTTGTTGCGGTTGTTCTTCTTGTCCTTGTCGTTGTTCCTGCTATTCTCGTTGATCTTGTTATCGTTGCCGTCGTTGTTGTTTACATTGTTGTGGGCGTTGCGGTTGTTCTTGTCCCCGTCGTTGTTCCTGTTATTCTCGTTGATCTTGTTATCGTTGCCGTCGTCGTTGTTTTCTTTGTTGTTGGCGTTGATTGCGGTCGTTGTTTTCGTTGTTGTGGGCGTTGTTCTCTTCGTCGTTGTCGTTGTTCGTGCTGTTTTTATTGCTGTCGTTGTTCTTGTTATTGTCGTTGTTTTCATTTGTCTTATCTGAGTTGTCACTGCTCTTATCATTGTCGTTGTTCTAGCTGTTGATGCTGTAATTGTTCTTGCTGTAGTTGTCGCTGTTTTTGTCGTTGTCGTCGTTCTTCCTGTTGTTGTCGTCGTCGTTGTTGTTGTTGTTGCGGTTGTTCTTGTTGTCTCTGTTGTTCCTTTTATTCTCGTTGATTTTGTTATCGTTGCCGACGTTGTTGTTTTCATTGTTGTTGTGGTTGTTGTTGTTACCGTTGTTCTTGTTATCGCTGTCTTGTTATCGTTGACGTCGCTCTTGTTGATGCCGTTGTTCTATCCGTTGTCGTCATTAATGTTGTCATCGTTGTTGTTATTATTGTTGTCGAAGCCATTGCTGCCATGGCGGCTCGTTACGCGCCACACGAACTTGCGGCCGCGTTGTGACCACAAAATTTCGCTGCACTGACATCAGCTGCTGGTAGCGAAAAAGAAAAAGGCGCAAGCAAAAAAGAAATGAGTCGCCCCGGGACGTGCCGCCAATAAACGTCGATCCATTCGCGGAGAGGTCACCTTGAGATCCGCGCGGCACTGCTGCGGTCAACACGCGAACCGAGTGAACGAGAACAAAAACTCGGGTCCCGTAAAAAAAAAAAACACACGGACAAAAAAGAAGAAAAAGATGGGATCCCGCATGGCCTCAGGGTATGCTTTCCTTTTGAACGATTCGGTACGTTTTTTTTTTCGCTTCTCCGATCCCCTCGTCGAAAAATCGAAACCGCTGTCCGGCTCGCAATTCTTCCGATGCGGCCAAATCCACACATTTTTCGCGCTCGCGAAGATTTCGAGCGCCGCGAGGGCGAGCTTCTTTTTTATCGCATCGTTTTATGGCCTAAGATCGTAACTTTAATCTGCAACACTGATGTAAAAATACCAAAGATTGACAGAATTATGACAATTTTTGTGAAGGGTCAGACCGTTCACTGAGCTACGGCGAACGGCCCTGCTGCGACTTACCCTTTTTTTGCCCTTTTCACGGAACGGTGCAAGTCGTCTTTCAAAATATATTCGTTCAATTCACTTTATAATCAGACGGAGCAAAGTTTATATAATTATTTATCGTATGGCCCCATGATTTTTTCCTATGTTTATTTATTCGTTAATAACAAACAAACAATCTTGTTTTATTTTGTCGAAAATCGAACTTCTTTTGTCCAGCTGAATATTTTCGTAATTAAATTTTTTTTTAGGTACCCGGTCATACGAAAGTTTTATTATGCTAAAAGTCGATGTTTTATTTTTCATTCCAGATCACCTTGGTCGCCAGAACCACCTACACCGATTGGCCAAGCAGCAACTGCGTCACTTTGTTCAATTACTAATAACTTCTTCGTTTATGATTACTTTTCGCTAAAAAAAACTCAAACTTCCCAAGAATATGTATGAATAATATGTAAAATCTGAACCTCGTCGTTCCACTACTGTTATCAGAAAAGAATATTGAATAGAGACCTGTTTTTTGGGAACCGAGTTTATGCAGACCCGTTTATCGAGTGCGTATGCATGTATATGGGTGATTCTCAAACATGATCACTTTGGGGGACGACGAAATTTATAAACAAAAATATATAATTTCTACATTTAAAAATTGCTAGTTACTTCAGTTCTAATTGATGTAATATAATTCCCTATGCATCACACGAATTTTTCAGTTTTGAAAGATTCATCATGATTGAAAGAAATAGTAGGGCCAGAGGAATGATGCAAACCTTTTCCTGTCAAGTTTTTATTGGTTTATTCATATCTTATTCTTCTTTTTCTTCGAATATTGATCTCACCTTTTTTGTTTCAACCTCTATCTTCCTACAGGATCCTGTTTAAGGGGTTACCCCCACTTGCGATTTTGAAAAAATCGATTTTTTTTATTGCATTTTTTTGAAGTATAAGTATCCGGGCCCATACTTCTGAATGGGCCCGGAATAGATGACTCTATGTAAGTTTACAAAAAAAATATTTTCTTCGTGTAAACTGAAATTGAAACTTTAAACGCGTTTTTCTCAAAATGGCATTTCTGAAGTCGGTGACCAAGATTACTCGAACACTAAAGAACGGATCTTCTTGAAATTTTGCAGGCTTATTTAATACATAAAAATGTAGTCTTTAATCGTTCGATTTTTTTTCGAAAAATAATGGCCGTTTTATAGCCAAAACACGGCCGTTTTTTTCGTTAAAATCGAACCATTAACTTTGACTGTCCGCCATTTTGTGAAAAATGAATATTTTTTAAAATCCATCGATTAAAGACTAGTTTATACTTATATTTGACTAAATGCATCCGCATTTTTTTTTTTCAAATGATCCACTTCGCCCCAATGTTGGTCACCGCAAACCGTGTATATAAAAACATTATTTCATTGACGGCCATTTGCCACTATACAATGTAATATTTTTGTATAAAAAAATTACTGAAAGTTCTTTAAGATGGTATATTGATCGATTAAAAAAGTTTTGTAGTTTTCTTTTAAAAAATTCATGAAAAAGGCCTTTTTGCGCTACAAGTGGGGGGCCACGCCTTAAAGACTAGATAATATGTTACAAAAACTAAATTCATTTGGTTTTTTTTATTTCAGATGATTTGTTCCCGAGCAGGAGTGGTGACCGCGAAGGACCTTTTTGCACAGTGGTCTGTGCAATTTACTGTATCTCCGTCGTTTATAAATATTTCCCAATAAAAAAATTGTCAGAGATACTTGAAATGATACCCTTTTCTATGAAAAAAAGTTAAAAACTTGCATCCATTGCCCAAAAAAAATCACGAAAACACCTCTTTTTTCCGGCCGCGATTTAGGTGTAACCCGTCAACTGATTTACAGCTCTCCAGAGGAATGATTGACAAAGCGGTTAAAAAATTTCGTTATTTATCGTGAGACATCTGTGCTCACTATTTTTTTTTTTTTTTCATTTTTCAGGGAACTATGAATTAAATGATCATTGTTTTCAAGGAATGTTTTTTTCTCTGATGTTTCTCTGATGTTTTTTCTCTGATAAAAGGGGTGGTTTCACCCCTTGAAACCGTTTTTCCGCCGATAAAAAAAATACGTATCGCTTATTTTTCGGTGCTTTATGACATATCCAAATTTCAAAAAAATCGAAGGGTGTCACCTGAGGGATGTTCCTTGTCAGTGCACAGTGGCTCGCAGCCCCCTGACGAAGGGGGTCTTTAAACGAGCGTTTGTGAACGGTCAATAGAGCCGATGAGGAATGAGAGTCCATTGACATATCTGTCTGTCTAACGCCCCGAGAAGAATAGGAACGACACAGGTGCGCACGTATGATGTACTGGCGTACGTGTTTCCTCTCCACACTGGTCAAAAGAATACGTACACGCGTACTGCGCGTGAGAGGAAAAAAGAAACTAAAAGAAGAGAAAACAAATGGAAAAATAGAATTGAAAAAAATTGTACAGTGCAAATGAACTGCGGTGCTGAGTCATCGTGCGAGGCACTCGAAGGAGCAAGAAACGCATTAGAGCGTGATGCTTGCGCATGTGTCATGACAGGTACGTAATTGAAATGAGTCTGTGACGTAGCAGTGAAGAAATTACCCTGCGAAGCGTCTCTCCTCTCTCTATCCCCCCCCCTTACTCGCTCTCACCCTCTCTCTCTTACTCGCATTATCTTCTAAACCGTTGTTGTTTTACGATCGCTTCGCTCGGATAATAACATTTGTGCAATGCTGATTTTCTCTTTCTAAAAAACGATAGTTAAATAAATAGAAATTAGTCATTGCTCCATCGTTCTGCTTCATTTCCAAACGCTCAGCTGCCAAAATTTACTCGTTGACATTCTTTTCTTTTTCTCGATTTTTCTCGACATCTGTCATTCTAACAGCTGACAACTCGAATATGACATGGGGTGTCAATATATGCTGAATTAAAAATGACGAAGGGCCATCAACCGCAATTCCAGAAGCTTGTTTTAGAATGTATTTTAAATTGTATAATAATTTGGAATAAGCAGATACTTGTTTTTCATGTCTTTTAACGATATATATATATATATATATATATATATATATATATATATATATATATAGGGTAAGGCACATAAAGTGTTACAGAGCAATAGCACTCAAACTATTGATCATACTTAAAATTGTTTCAGACAAAAGTTTCAGTATTCGAGAAGGCCGTCATACTGGACCACCCGATTTTTTTATCGGTGGAGGCGCCGAAGCTACGTCAAGGTCAACTCTACTTTTTAAAATGGAATGATACATTTTTTGTCAACCATCTTGTGGAGCACCTCAAGCCACATAAAAAACATCGGGCGTTAATGTCGTTGTAGGTCATTCAAGGTTACCTATTAAAATAAAATACAAATCTAAATATCTCGGATCACTACCAAATATTAGTGGTGTCCCGACATCTAGAATTGTATCATCGATACTGACCTTGAATGACCTTGAACAACTTTGACCCTCTAATGTTTTCTATGCGACTTGAGGTGCTCCACAAGATGGTTGAAAAATAATGTACTATTCCATTTAAAAAAGTGGAGGTGACCTTCACTGTGCGTCAGCGCCTCCAACGAAATAAGAAAGATCGATCGCATTTGATGGCCCCCTTCACACCGTACAACTTTTGTCTGGAACATTTTTTTGTATATTATATATATATATATATATATATATATATATATATATATATAGACTAAGCGCAACAATTAAAGGACCACTACTTCTTCACCAAAGTTTTGAATTTATTTGAACAGCTATCTCTCAGTAGAAAATAACGGTAGAAAAAAAAAACATTTTAAGCGAGATGTGCGCTTTTTAGAAACGTTGATTTAAAAAAATGTTATTCTTTTTTTATAGGTTTTTTTACCCGTTGAGCGACAAAAAGTCGAAATTGAAAAAAATTGCACAACTTCGAGGATATAAACGCGGAACGAATTTTTTTTTTCAAGAAACTGTTTCTTGAAACTGTTTGAAAATGAGAAGAGTATTGGAAAGGTGCAGTTTACGGCTACAAAACGGTTATAATTGTTTATTTTATTTTCCCGTTTTTGTTATCACGAAACGCGATTAAACATAATGTGCAAATCTCGGAATTTTACCGTTTTCCGTTAAAAGTGGCGTAACTCTATAAAAAACCAATAAATCGCAAAAGTCTTTTGGTCGTTTTTGAGGGGAAGGTGTGCTCAAACAATGTGCAAAAAAATCAGACTCCTGGAATATGTCCTTCCTAGTGCCCTGACGTCGTGAAAATTGTTTTAGCATACCTTTCCCTCAAAAACGACTGAAGGACTTTTGCGATTTATTGGTTTTTTACAGAGTTACGCCACTTTCAACGGAAAACGATAAAATTCCGAGATTTGCACATTATGTTTAATCGCGTTTCGCGATTATAAAAACGAGAAAATAAAATAAAAATTTGTGATCGTTTTGTAGCCGAAAGCTCTGCCTTTCCAATGCTCTCCTCATGAACGTTGTGCGACGTTTTTTTACCGGAGTTATGACTTTTCAAAGTCAATATACGTAATTTTTGCTCGACCGTCAATAACACAAAAAAAATCGGAGAGAGCGTGCTAAAAAACTATTCTGAAGCGGAAAGTATGGTTCTTCAAAACGACGAAAAAGTTTCGCCAAAAAACATTTCGTTCCCCCTACATATCCTCAAAGTTGTACATTTGTTTCATCGATTTCTGCTTTTTGTAGTTCAACGGGTTAAAAACCATAAAAAAAAATGTTAATCAATATTTCTAAAAAGCACATATCTCACTTCTAAATGCTTTTTTAAAAATATTTTCTACCGTTATTTTCTACTGAAATATAGCTGTTCAAAAATGGTCAAAATTTTGGCGATTAATTAGTGATCCTTTAATTGTTGCGCTCAATTATATATATTTATATCCACTTAGATATCTTACAAAATATATCATAAGTAAAGAAGTAAAATAATAATAAAACGTAATGTTATTAAATTGTTATTAAATTATATATAATATAATTTATTTTAAACGCATATACATCTGGAGAGGGAAAGGGAGAGAAGGGGAGAGAGAGAATGAGAAAAAGAGAGAGAGAGATTTAATTAGGTTTATTAGTGCTCTAGGACGAAAACTTCCTGTGGCACACATTCCTCATACTACTTGCAGTACACAGGAAAAATACAAAGAAATCAAATGAATGCTCAATATAAAAACAAACAAGATGACGCTATATGAACAATAGAAATGTAAAATAAAAAACGCAATTGGGAAACAAAACGCAGATAAAAATATAATCGCAATAGAAAAGAAAGAAAATGGAACAAAAAAAAATAATGCAAAAATTACAGAAACTTTATACGAACACGAAATAAATTTAAAAGAAAAAGTGAATATATGACATACATTTTTTTGAATAACGCATATAACGCAGAGAGAGAGAGAGAGAGAGAGAGATATTTTCTATTTCTTTTTACATCGTATGCATTAGTATTGTGTGTGTGTGTGTGCGTATATGTATATATATATATATATATATATATATATATATATATATATATATATATATATATATATATATATATATATATATATATATATATATATACACACACACACACACACACACACATACATACATACATACATACATATATATATATATATATATATATATATATATATATATATATATACATATATACAAAATCCATATATCCATACATATTTTGTATACCTGTATACAAAATCAACTGGAAGGCGACTCTAATGATGCCTTCCGCCTGAGAAAACCCTTTCCTCAGCTTGTTACTATGACATTAGGCGCGGTTCACAAGTCTCAAGGCGTAACATCGTAACACAGAGTGAAAGGAGACAGAGAGAGAGAGAGAGAGAGAGTGCGACGAGACACCCTCCTCACTCGCGTCAGCTCGAAAAGATTACATGCTTAGGTTGCAACGTGGTATTACGCGTAATCAGAGTTCTCGACTGGATCATAAAGATAATTAAATGTATACCGGGCAATCAGCGTTCCATGGGGCCACATGGTTCCGGTTAATTAGCGAAGATTCTCTTCAACGCCCGAGATTTTCCTAACCTTTCGAGCAGTGTATATTTTACTGCAACTTCCGCGAGGCGAGGCGAGCTCTTACGGAAAATACGGGACTTCCTCGTGCGCGCGTTATTGCATTACGAGCTACGACACTTGGCTTTTAATCGGAGGCTTTACGACGTATCCATATGCGCGCGGTTTCGCCCCGCGGCCACTCGTGGATATACAGTGGAGACATCTGCATTGATTGCACTATTTTTTCGTTGTTTTTAACAATGTCGGTGGTTTTATCGGCATTGGCGAACTGAAATTGAATACTGACGAAATAGTAAATGCGCAGGATCGTTGTTGCACGAAAGAGACGCAGAAAATGCGCGCGCAACACGACCCCCACCGCGGTAGCGTGGGAGTGGGGGTAGCCGCGCATTCTAACAAAGCCTCAACTGTACAGGGGGACTGCACGCAATTGCGTGCACTTGGCGGTAAATTGGAGGTCGAACGAACGCGACACATTCGTACCCCGTCGAGTTCACGTCCTCGTGAAATATTATATCGGCTGGAACAAAGGAAAAAAAACAACGAGAATACGCGAGAGCACCGAGAAGCAAATAAATGCTAAATCGAAAAGTACACATATCGAATGACCGAGGGAAAGTCCAGCGAGAATTCTCTTCCAGTTTGGAGGTGAACGGTAGTTAAAAAAGTTATTGTGTGCTTTTTGATCTTGGAAAAATGATGGGAAATAGATAGGAAATTTTGAATAGGTTTTTTTTGTAAAATGAGACCAATTTCCATTTCGAGGAAATATTTTTTGACCTCGGGGATCTTTTGCGAAGATTCTCGGGGTGGACTAAAAGAAATGTTTTTTTTTTTCACACAAAAAGGCGAGGTAGAGAGAGGCAGACCAGCAGGATAATTTACAAAGATGTTTATATCTGGTTAACGTGCAAGGGGCGTTAATTCAAGTCCGGCACTCGACGGCTGCCGTGTATTGGCTTGGCAAATGTAAACGGTTAGCTCGACTCGCGATTTGCCGTAAAATGACGAGGCCAAGCGAGATCAAAAGAAAGAAGGATCGTGCGTGATTCGTTGTTCGAGCAACGTGAACTCATTAGTGAGAACAAAAGTATCGCGGTGAGTGTAAAACAAACTGCGAAGCGTCAATCAACTGTTAACATCGTTAACCCACTTTTTTCTTCTTTGCCTTCCAATATTTACTCCTCGCAATCATTGAAAAATATTTTGCAATCCTGGCTAAGTGTATCGACCCCTGAAGAAGTACGAAAATGTGTGCATTCAACCCCCTGAAAACACACGGGGAAAATTTGTTCTCGGGGATTCCACTTCGGGTAACTTTCCTACAACCCTTGACTATATTTTAAGGGGGATCTGGTGCAAAATAGACGAAGAGACAAAAAATGGCGACTGGCACTCAAATTCACAAGGTGATCTGCGACCCAGCTACAAAACTCGATTCAGGCACCACTCAAATATTTTCCTCGGGTATTCCCCGTGGTGTGACTTTTCTACAACCCTTGAATCGCATTTTAAGGAGGCATTAGTGCAAAATAGTTAAAGAGACAAAAAATGGCGACTGGCACTCAAATTTACAAGGTGATTCAGGACTCGCCTACAAAACTCGATTCAGGGACCGGTCAAATATTTTTCTCGGGGATCGCCCGTCGTGTGACTTTTCTACAACCCTTGATCCGTATTTTAAGGGGGCATTGGTGAAAAATAGATGAAAAAACAAAAAATGGCGACCGGCACTCAAAAAAATTTCTCTGGCATTCCCTTACTCAAGTGTTCTCCATAATTTCCAAGCTGCTACTTAAGGGGGACGATTGTCGGGAAAATAAATAAAAATATGGCGCCATCTTTTCAGTCTCGGTGTTTGATTTCGACATGCGATTGTAGAAATATAACGCAATGCAAAATAACCACCTCTTCGTGTTCTTTAATATTTATCAGGGGAAAGTCGTGCAATCCATTTTGTAGGTCGTGGAACTCTGACTCATCTCTGGGCATTCGCTCATTTCTCTGACTCTCTCTCTCTCTCTCTCTCTCTCTCTCTCTCTCTCTCTCTCTCTCTCTCTCTCTCTCTCTCATTTCCCCTCTCTCACTTCGATAAGCCAAAAATAAAGAGACTGAGAGAACACCCATAAAATTTGACAGAAACGTGTGTACCATTCGCGTATGATTTACACACAATGTGTATCAACACGGTCTCCTTGCCTCGCTTCAAAATTATCGACGGGCCTCCCGAATTTTTATCTCTCGAGGACCGAAAAGAGCTCACTCCCGAGTAAAAGCTCGGCACATTTTTTCCCTCTTTTTTTGTGGCTGAAAAACTTTAAATGCATCACACGTCGATAAATTTTTGAAAAAAAAACCTCGTTCTGTTGCCTAATTAAAATCAATTAATCGTAACAGTAATCCATAAACAAAAAATCCAGAAAAAAGGAATCCCTAAAATTAATTCCAAGAGCAAAATAAAATAGTATGAACTTTGTCGAATTCACAGATTATTAATTTAAAAAACCGTTCCGTGATCGGTAGAAAAAATGGGGTCATCAGGATTTAATCCGCGCGGTCCCGGACACATTTTTTTTATCCGGGGCTTTCGTCGTCGCGATCCATATCGATCGATGAACGGAAGAGAGACCCTGACGTAGCACCGAGAGAAAAAAAAGGAAATACGAAAATATTGACGCAACCAATTTCTTTATCGGGCAAATACCCCCCGAGAGCTCGCATAATAATGTCGCGAGAGCATTGGCCCCGACGAAACAAGCGAACGTGTCGAGCCCCTCGAGCTTTCGAACCAACGAGAAAATCATACACACACGCACATACATATATAGACATATATATTTATTATATACAAACGAATTGCATACCGTGTATGCAAAGGTGTTGCTCTCGCGATCCCCGTTCGATTCCACAAAGAAACACGACGACTATAACTAAGCTCGCGTTTATTTTCCTTTTTTTATTTACTTTTTTTTATCGGTCGTGTACCCCTGGAGAGTCGAGTAATAATGCATCAGCGATGTGTGCACAGTTGCGTTCATGCTGGACGTTCAACTCGGATTTCGTCGCAATAACCCAGATGCATCGCCCGGGGCAGTACACCCCCCCCCCCCCCCCAGCACCAAATACCACCAAAATTAATGCGATAAAATTGTTTTGCTTTTTTTTATCTTGAATTAATATCGAAGATTTTAATCGAACGTAATTTTATCGAAATATTTGTTTGGGTTTGCAGCTGAGGATGTCTTCCTTCATTCACTCGAAACTCACAGTCGTGGTTTCCTTATTTTTCAAGTCGAAACCGAAACAGATGTTGCGACGAATATGATTAATCGAATTGACTGTAGGATTGCTCATTCAGATTGCAATTCAACGTATGTATCGAGTCCATACGCGCCTGTATTAAAATTTATTGGTCGATGGATCTTTTTTTTGCATGTATCGAAATTCAAGATCGTGAAAAAAGGATTCTGCACTTGACATCATTTAAATTTTTTGCGGGAGTGATTTTGCTCGGGTAGGGCGAACGTCGAAGAGACGAGAGATCAAGGACGATAAAATGATTTATTTGTTGAGAGAATTCTGAAAGTGTGAGAATGTACAATTTATTTTGCGCTGCCGCGCGCCTGAAGGGCCAAAATCGTAACGTTCAACAACATAACAGAAGATGAGGATATGTACTTTTTAGGAGTATTTTTTTTCGATTTTCCAATTTCTACTCGGTCGAGTTTTCGACTTTCCAATTTGTAAACTCGAGATAAAATGTTCTCAGGAGGGCCCGGGGAAAGTTCGAAAAAAAGCGTGCCGATAAAGACGAGATTGGTGCTCTCACGTCGGGTGGTCCACGCTGTCAAAGAAATTTGCGGAAAGGCCACTATCTTCCACGAGGGCATGGGGAAAGTGGCAAAAACCCGTCACCATAGAGACGTTCTTTTTGGGCCGTCCGCTGATTGAGCTAAAATATCCATCCGTAGTTCCCACGCACAGTCCGAATGTTCAAGGGCACGTGGAAACCGGTCACCCATCCAAGTAGTGGACCCGACGATACCTTGACTGAAGGGGCTCTCGCCACGAGTTCCGGTCCCTTTCAAGACAAGCCGTGAACCCAGCCATCACCGACCGCGCTCCAAGGGTTTCTCGTGATGCGAATACATTTGACCTTGGTCCGCATCAATGAGTACAGGCCACACGAGTGTATGAGTCTGGCAGGATTGCAGGATCCCAGAGTCGCGCAGGAATGGGTATGGCAAAACGGAATGGCACGGCGTGTAACACGAGCTGGCCGTGATGAGTCATGCCTCATGCATACCCTGCCGTCTCGTTGATGATGGTGTCGATGCACCAAGACCAGTAGGGAACCCGGGGGAGTCGAGATGTTTGCACTTACTGTAGACCAGCTAACTGCCGAGACGACGTTTACGGGCGCCGCCATCATCGTCGTCATCGTTCGGGGCCGCAACGGCCCAGATGTTCGAGTTCGCGTCCGAGAAAACGATGACTCCCCCAATACCAAGGAACTTCTGCGACTCCGCATCGTGCTACCACCTTTTCCTACCTGGCCATCTATTGCGCGACCTGTCGTGGCGTTCCAGACACCAGAGAAAGCAGGAATGGTCGGCGCAGACCATATCGAGGATGTTAATTGTCCGCTTATATTTATGAGTCTGCGCTGATCATTCGTGCCAACAAACGGACTGGCTTTGTTGCCCTCCCATGTTTACACAACGTTTGCACACCTCGATCGCGTCCGGAAAAAACGCAAGAACCTAATCGACAAGTTAAATTGAGCAACGAACAATGACCACGTCGTCGACTGGTCGTTACGTAACGGGCACTACGGTGCGATGCTCGCTGATCGAATTATACCTGCTTCCACAGATGAAGTCGACAGTCGCCGAAGTGTGTCGGGTGCTGATGCACTTGCTTAAAAACTACCTGGTAAAATTCGCAGTCATCAACATATGCTGGTAAAGTTAGCAGGCATCATGATGTGCTGAGTTCTGATGCACTTCGACCTGGCAAAGTAGATAGGTATCAAGATCTGATGAGTTTTTATGCATTTCGACCTGTTTGGCACAGTTGGACAATGTTGGCAGACATCAAGATATCGAGGAATGCTGAGTTCTAATGGTATTTGACTTGGTAAAG
This sequence comes from Ophion slaviceki, assembly GCA_944452715.1. Lineage (NCBI taxonomy): Eukaryota > Metazoa > Arthropoda > Insecta > Hymenoptera > Ichneumonidae > Ophion > Ophion slaviceki. The sequence goes on from OX101789.1 coordinate 2,076,099, forward strand.
TTGGCAAGCATCAAGGTACGCTGATTTATGATGCCCCTCGACCTAGCAATGCTAGAAATCATCAAGGTATACTGAATTCTGATGCACTTCAACCTGGAAAAGCTGAAAATCATCTAGGTATGCTGAATTCAGATGCACTTCGTCCCGACGATGTTGGCAGGCATCAAGATTTGCTGAGTTCTAATGGCCTTTAACTTTCTAAAGTTGGCAAGCATCAAAGTATGCTGATTTCTGATGCCCCTCGACCTCGTGAAGTTGGTAACCATCAAGGTACGCTGAGTTTAGATGCAATTTGACCTGGCAACGCTGGAAATCGGCAAGCTATACTCAGTTCTGATGAACTTCAACCTGGAAAAGCTGAAAATCATCTAGGTATGCTGAATTCTGTTGCACTTCGACCTGTCACAGTTGGCAGGCAGCATATGCCGAGTGCTGATGTACCTCTACATCTACCTGGGAAAGTTCCAATGATGGATACCATCCAATCGTTTAACCATAATCAAGGACATTGCGATGTCTAGGCAGAACTTAGAAAGACCTGCAAAAAAACTTCTTGCTACATGAGGTCATAACTATCCGCTACAACAATGGAAAACGAAAACAAATTACCACAGCCGAAGTGGAGGGAGTCCATACGTACAAACGTCAAATTGCGTGGGTAGTAACATTGCTGTGTGCGATCTGCCGAGTCGTTCAACACCTTGATCCGAACTTTCGCCAACATCCACACCTCTCCTGCGATTAATAGACAAAGGAAACGCTTGCAGTTGTTGGTTTCCATACGGGTTGGAACGGCGAACAATGACCTTGCGGCTGCCAGGGATAGGGCATCAACTGCTAATTTGGGGGCTCAAAGGTCACAGCCGCAATGACGGGGCTACTCTCTTTTCAGTCACTTCGTTCATTAATCTCGATCAAACTCGGGAAACTTTGCTTATCAATCACGATGAGCCTTTGCGAACTCCGTTGGTTCGAGGATCACTTTACGGATTTTCCACTTTCATCGTGAAGTGGTTACCTCCTTGCCTCATCGTCCGATAACAAGAGTGGAAAGGAGTTCTCTATGAATGGAACGAGCTTCGTACAACCGGTACACGTGACATCAGCGTAAAAAGAGCTCAATGACGAAGGGTTGCAGGTGGCCCAATAAATGATGAATCACCCCGGATAAAAGGTATCAATGCGCAGCAAGATAAATGGCCCAAAAAGAGCCCGAACTTTGACCCAGAAACTCACACTATCACAAAGAATGTAACATCATCGCGACGGACTTTGGTAACAGTCCAGTTATGTCCTTGAACCGGGGTTAAATCCAATTTGGCGGTGGAGCAAAGCTTTCCTGATGACGAAAAGAAAAATTCGCTGGCTCCAATGACCCTGATATCAATCAACTTCGTTGTCGACGACGTCGTACCTTCGACCTCGCGGGTTTGCACAGCCTCGATGCACCGCGAGGGGATCGGTTTGTTTTTCAGCGCGAGACGGCGACGCCCACGCATCAGCAGCAGCGTTGAGCCTTTCTTCTTTCTGCAAACCACTCCAATCATCATTCCGTGGGCTATTAAACGTTTTCCAGGACGGTTTACGCAGACACAACAAGTCCCGGCAAATTACGGGATCGCGAGAGAGGGAGTTAGTCGCGTTCCGAGAGACTGTAACCACTGTTTGAAGACGACGGTAAAGGGTCTGGCAACCTTCTAACGAAGCTAATTTTCGTGAGACAAAACTGCTGCCCCGTTGCTGCCCCTTTTCGTCCACCACAGGGCATAAGAGAATCAGCAATTGCCGCAACGAGTCGGCTCGCCCGTATTCACTTTCGCTTCCGTTGATCACACTGATCATCCACCTTTTTCCAGTCTCTCCTTCAACCGAGTCACCCTGATGGAGACTTCCAACTTCATCCAGCACCTAGACGATGCCAATTATCAGCAAAGTCATCGATTAGGTCTGCAGGTTGTCAGTCGGATGACTGAAGGCAGGTCTTTCTTGATCAGGCTTCTCTGGGTTCCAGGGTAGTTCGGCAAGCTGCTGGGCTCTCTCGGATCCAAGAAAGCGTACAAGTCTTCAAAGCTTGCCCAACCATCGGCTGTCGGGTGTTATCACAATTCCACGCAGATCCAGGTCTCCAAAAAATGGACACTTCATTGGATTGAAGAGAACCCAATCTCTCTGGTTCAGTATAGTTTAGTCGAATTCAGATGGATGGATTACATTCGATCAGTGATGGAGTCAGCCTTCCAACCTTTGGAGGTTGCCCGTGGATCTTTTCGTGGCTTCCAGACCGCATCACTTGTCTCCAATCATCCCCCATCAAGGCTCCAGCTGAAAGTTTCTCCTCGACCGAAACGCCAATCACACAATTTCCCGGCTGTCCGGGCTAACTTTTCCAACTGGTTGGCAAGCCTCCATCATCAAATCGTTTCCTACCATCAGGCTCGTTATCATTATCGCCCAAGCGTGGCCAATCCAAACCGTCCCGAAAACTCTGATCCACTTTCGTAATCATGGGCAGACGATAGTAAGGCCTCGCTAGCTATGAATAATTCGAAACGGTTGAGCCTGTTCGTTTGGCTTCGGCGATAATGGCTCTCGTGATCCAAACGACGATCATCGAGCGTGGACAATTTCACGCCTCGGCTCTTACACGAGGCAGGTTTAGACGTGACGTGGCACATCGTTTGTTACACATTCAGGGTGAATTTGCGGCAACACGTTGCCGCGCCACTTTCCCTCGGCAGGAGAACGAGGCGAGATCCTTGAAGCGTCTTGAGATAGAACTTCGGACACGATGACGAGATCTTGCGCATGACGTTAAATTCGGTGCTCCACTAATACGAGTACAAACATCATTAATTCTCCGGGATAAACCTTTACTTCACCCCCCCCCCCGATCCCCTCCCCCTCGCCGCCAAGAATATTATACACTCTTCGCTTATTTGACCTCGGGCCAAATTTGACCTCTACTCGTATTATTAATTATACCCGCATCATATGAGAAAGAGCAATCCGCGCAGCTGCTAATTAGTTATAGATGACTGAAATGTCCAATCTTTAGAAGAATATGATTTATATCATTTTATCTGTTCTTCAATTAATTAGTATTATTATTATATTTTTATTTGCTAATAGATCTAAGCGCTTCGGCAATAGTTTCTTATTATTACTATTTACATTTTTTGTATCATCGTTAATATTGTTGTTACAAAAAATATCATCACAATTGTTATTAATATTGTTACCAACATTTTTATTATAATTTTTTTTATTTCGGCCTCAATTAATTCCTGAGTTTCAACGTATACCCTTGCGGGTTTTTACGGAAAACCCTTCCCAATTAATTTGGGCTAATTCGTGTTTGTTACAAATCATTGTAATCATTTATTCAGAAAGTGTAGCACTTCACTGTTTATTTTGTTTTTATGCTACCAGGAATTATAGTGCACGCGAGATTTATTTTTTGGCGAAAATTCTGAATTTCGAAAACCTTGAGCAGCCACTGAATATTCATTGGCCGCCTAGAGCTTTCGCGAGACTTATTTTAAAATTATAACGCATAAAATGAATGGGTGAGAAGTGGACGAACAAAAAAAATCGCGTTTTGTAATGAAAATTCGATTTGATTTTTTTAAAGAAGTTAATTGCATGTTGAGAAAAAGGGAAGAAATAGAACTCAAATTCTAATATATATATATATATATATATATATATATATATATATATATGTATGTATGTATGTATGTATGTATGTATTGGATTTGACCGTGTACTCTCGACCTAGTGCAGCAGCCGCAACAGTCAAGTTCGTTACATCGCCACCGGGAACAGCAAAAAAAACCTGAACCGCGACCAGTTCTTGTCGATTAGCGCGGGCAAACACTGAAACGTTAAGGTCGTGCGAACCTTCACCGTGGCTTCTCCCTCTCACTCATTCCGCGCGCTTCTGCCCCGACTGCGAGAGTCCTAGATTGTTCCTTTTTTTCTTACTTTTTTTTATCGCCTCCCCCCCCCCCCCCCTAATCACTCTCGCTCGTCCTCGACTTGCACGCGGTTCACCCCGTCGTCTTATCCTCCGTACGATTAAAAAAATCAAAATAAAAGATTTAAAAAAGGAAAAAAAAACAAACATGTGTACATATGCGCGTATACATATTTAATATGTTGTACTCGCTTCGGAAAATGTTACTATCACTTTAGTAGTCGCAATATTATGTGCATATATGTATATATGTGTGTGTATATATATATATATATATATAGAAGCGGACAGGAAAAACTCGTTTCTCCGGTATCTTTATTCCTCCTTCGTTCCCGCGACCGGCTCGTTCAACAAAATTACGTTTAATTCGCAGCGCGGAATGGAAGGGCAGGGGAGGAGATCGGAGAACGAGAAGGAAGGAAAAAAAAGAAATGTCCGCATCGAGCACCGAGTTTTTGCCCGATCCGAACAGGACGATACGTCGACCACTACGTGACAAGGGCGGGCGACGAGGGGCTGGTGGTTTTTTTTGTTGTTCCTGATCCACGCAATTTAACACGTGAAACTAGGCTTAATTGGTCCGCGAACAAATTTTTTGTCCGCATGTTCTGTACAAATGTATCGAAGCAATATTTAATCGAGGCCCGATCAATTGTATTTGACTTCGAGACAAGATTTCATTTTGCCAAATAGGCCTAAGTTCTTGAGGACGAAGAGCCCTTTGCAGAGACGTAGAAGAGGGACTTCAAATTAATTATATAGACACATATATATGTGCATTATATATATGAGATGTAATTTTTATTGAAGATTTTTATTTCAGGAACTCTCATACGCAGAATATGAACGAAGACAAAGGGAGACATGTTAGAAATCGATGCAATGGTACGCTTTGAAATGAAAATATTCAATTTTCCAAAAAAATGCTACATTTTGCATAAAAAGAATATATTTTTTTCCCCCTAATCATTTAGGGTTTGTTTGGGTTGTTTTTAAACAATAATATTTTAGATAATAAGGTTAGAACGATTTATACCAAATTTCATCAGAACCGGTCAATTAACTTTTTAGCTCCACGTCACACCAGTTTTGAAAATGCAGTTTAGAAGACCGTGCCATACCGCCGCCATTTTTAAAGATTAATTAAAAAATACCATGCAACAGCTAAAACTAGTAACGAAACATACCCTAATCGTAAGCCTCAAAACGGGTGATGAAATCTTGCCTTTAAAAAAAATCATGAAAATCAGCAAATTGTTCCCTCGCCTAAAGGTATCTCCCCCCTTGAGGGTCCCTATGTGAGTGATTTTTTTTCTTTCATTGTTAGTCAAGTAAAACAAATTACGGCGCGGATTACCAAATATATAAATTGAAAGAGTAAATTCATAATTGAATATGGGGGGTTTTTAAGGGGTACCCCCACTTGCGATTTTGAAAAAATCGATTTTTTTTTATTGCATTGTTTTGAAGTGTAATTTGAAGTGCAGTTTTTTTTTGATGCCCGGAATAGATGACTCTATGTACCAGGTGTGTAAGTATGAAACCGGAATTTTTGTACAGAAAAAACACGTTTATTGTAATAATATGATACAAAGTAACTTATTCAAAGTATTATCCGTCGCTATCTATACATTTTTCCCATCTTTCTGGCAATTTGTGGATTCCGCGCCAAAAGAACTGTTGCTCTTTTGAGGCAAACGAGTCATCGAGCCATTTTCGTACATCTTCGTAAGAAGTAAAGCGCTGCTCAGCAAGTGCGTGTCCCATCGATGCAAACAAGTAGTAATCGGATGGGGCAAGGTCCGGTGAGTAAGGCGCGTGCTGAAGAATCTCCCAACGGAACGGCTCTATCGTTTCCTGGACCTGTTTTGCTTTGTGTGCTGGTGCATTGTCATGCAGCAAAATCACCTTGTGTTGTCTTTGTTGGTATTCTGGTCGTTTTTCACGCAAAACTCGATCCAAATCGATCATTTGTTGTCGGTAGCGTTGAATATTGACAGTTTCCCCAGGTTTCAGCAGCTCGTAGTAGATTACGCCCTTCTGATCCCACCAAACACACAGCATTGTCTTTCGTCCGTAGCGGTTTGGTCTTGCCGTCGATGTTGATGGTTCACCCGGAGTAACCCATAACTTCTTGCGCTTAGGATTCTCGAAATATATCCACTTTTCATCGCCAGTCACAATTCGATGGAGAAATGACTTTCTTTTGAACCTGGCGAGCAGCATTTCGCATGATGTTTTGCGGTTTTCCTGCTGTCTTTCGTTGAGTTCATGTGGAACCCATTTCCCCACCTTTTGTATCTTTCCCATGGCTTTCAACCGAAGGGAGATGGCTTCTCGGGTCACCTTTAACTGATCCGCCAGTTGTTGTTGTGTTTGAGCGTCGTCTTCGTCCAACAAGGCTTGCAGGTCAGCGTCTTCAAACTTTTTCGGTGGTCTTCCACGTTCTTCGTTCCTCACGTCAAAATCGCCACTTTTGAACCGTTTGAACCACTCGAAACACTGTGTTTTACCGAGAGCATGCTCACCAAACGCCTCCACAAGCATTCGATGCGATTCGGCTGCGGTTTTCTTCAGATGAAAACAGAAAAGTAGTGCTGTCCGCAAATCGTAATTTGTTGGCACAAAACTCGACATGTTTATCTCTAATAAACTAATGCTACTGAATGAAACTCGTGTTATTGTGAGTTGGAAATCTTTGTCGGATATCAACACAATAACAAGACACCGCTGACGTGATGTGTCGGTAACTGCATCGACATCTAGCGCCACCTATGGGCAAATTCCGGTTTCATACTTACACACCTGGTAAGTTTACAAAAAAAAAAAATTTCTTCGTGTAAACTGAAATTGAAACTTTAAACGCGTTTTTCTCAAAATGGCATTTCTGAAGTCGGTGACCAAGATTACTCGAACACTAATGAACCGATCTTCTTGAAATTTTGCAGGCTTATTTAATACATAAAAATGTAGTCTTTAATCGTTCGATTTTTTTTTTTCAAAAAAATGGCCGTTTTATAGCCAAAAAACGGCCGTTTTTTTTCGTTAAAATCGAACCATTAACTTTGACTGTCCGCCATTTTGTGAAAAATGAATATTTTTTAAAATCCTTCGATTAAAGACTAGTTTATATTTATATTTGACTAAATCCATCCGCATTTTTTTTCAGATGATCCACTTCGCCGCAATGTTGGTCACCGCAAACCGTGTATATAAAAACATTATTTCATTGACGGCCATTTGCCACTAAACAATGTAATATTTTTCAATAAAAAAATTACTGAAAGTTCTTCAAGATGTGTTCTTCAAGATGGTATATTGATCGATTAAAAAAGTTTTGCAGTTTTCTTTTTAAAAATTCTTGAAAAAGGCCTTTTTTGCGCTACAAGTGGGGGTAACGCCTTAAGCGTGCAAGAATGAATAGCCTCAAAAGAAAACTACCTGATGAAAGTAATAGTCAAAAGTGGAGTGCTGTATGGATCCGATATTTGGGAGTGGCAGTGTTGGGCGCTAATAAATGAAATTTTCAATAAGTTCATTAATTGACGAACAACGTAAATAATCGCAATTCACTATTAATTGCATGTTGCAATTAATTTATTTTGATTAATCTATGTTAATTGCACCTCCAAATTAAAATAATTGTAATTAACTTTTTTAGATGTTCTAAGAAACAATTGAAACCAACAATTAACCTATTTAACTTTACAGATGTTCGATAAAAAAGATTTAGATATCGCTTCATTAATACGATTCAATACTACTCTTTGGGTGTGTTTGAGTTTATTTGGGTGCAAACAAACCGAAAGAGTAGTATTGAATTGTATTAAGGGGAGGGTAGGGGTTTCAGCGTGAAAAAATAACACTTCTTTGCGAATTTTTTTCATCTATATGGATGAAGTAAATTTATTGAAACCTTTTGTACATTGTTAAGTGTCATTTCAAGAACATTCCGTGAAATTTGTACACGAAAATATCCACAAACAAGCCGGTGTCGCGTTTTTCTCGAAACCACTTTTTCAAAGTCAGTGTTCACTGCCATTTGAAAACTACGTGACCGATTTATTTCAAACTTGGTACACACTTTCTACATTTAAAATACCTCCTCCCAACGGTTAGTTTGAGATTTTTTTACATTGAAGGAGTTTTCCACCCCCAAAATGACGGAATTTTTCGTGAAAAATAACACTTTTCACTTTACATGACCACAAAAAATTTAGAAATGAAAAAAAACTATCAAAGACCGTTGGGGGAGGATTCGATGATACTTTGAGTAAATTTTAATGGTACTTGATTTCAGATAATTTCTAGCTGAGATACAGTGAACACCGCAAATCGTGTTTTTCCAAAGGCGTTTTTGGAAAAGCTTTGCCACCGGCTTGTTTGTGGATATTTTCGCGTACAAATTTCACGGAATGTTCTTGAAATGACACTTAACAATGTACAATAGATTTCAATAATTTTACGCTATCCATATAGATGAAAAAAATTCGCAAAAAAATGTTTTTTTCCACGCTCAAACCCCTACCCTCCCCTTAATGAAGCAATATCTAAATCAAACAAGCCCAAACAAACTCATATACGTATTTCAATAACATATACATTTGTTCTGACGCGACTCCGCGCCCTATACAATAATCAATTT
>OX101789.1:2089719-2147388 GCA_944452715.1 Ophion slaviceki
TACAATGTACACTGAACATCTACGTGTACTATATGCATAAAATATTTCATAAATCCAAAATGAAATGAAACACTTAATTGAGAGTTTTACTACAAGGATTTGGTATCGCAATTCGTCATTCCCTGGCCTGTTGAAATTATTTTTTTCGAAGCAAATACTTCACCTATATGGAATCGAACCTAGAACCTACATAATCATAGCTACGCACGCTGTCCATATGCTACCGAGTGCTTGTAACATTTTGGTCGCAAATATGGCATAAGAGACTAAATGAATTCCTTTGATTATTTGTTGTCGTACATAAGCTACATCAGTTAATTAATATCATTGTGGTAATTAGAGAGTTTTATCGACTCACATGCTATAGATTTTTCAAACATAACCTATATATATATATATATATATATATATATATATATATATATATATATATATATATTTATATATACATATATAATTCCACCCTCTCTACCCCCACACCCCTTTGAAATGTGTGTTGCAATAAATGTGTTTAATCAAATAGAAAGATGGTTAACCCTACCAAAATTCTTTTGAATTTAAATTTTAAAAAACCGAATAGATACATTTGGTGGGTTTAACAAAATTGTTTTTTGAAAAGATAAAACCTCATCACAGATTTATAAGGATTAAATAAAATATTTAGCTATAGGACGATATTGAATACATTTTGATTTAAATGAATAAATATATTTAAAATAAATAATTCCAATAATGGAATGCAATAGGAAAAATGTGATTTCACGAAAAATCTGGTTGAATCAAATTTAAAAAAAAATCAAATAAATGCGGTTAGTTAATATCATTAGAATTGTTCTGTCAGTGTAGCTTAATTGCCCAATGATAAAAAGTTAATTGCTCACTACCCAAATTCTCTCCGGAATAAAATTTTGACAATTTTCAAAATATCTCGTTAAAAAATAACAAGAATTTTAATGCACAATGATGTTTGGCTCTTACTGAATAACAATGTTTAATATTTCGTTAACGTCTGCAATCCATTTTTCGTCCCATCCGAGTCCGATTCGCCTCGTGCCGATGGACAGTTGTCGTGTGTCCGTTTTTATTTCGTGTTTTTCATCTATTATTAGTATATTTTTTGCGAGCAGCCTTGAATCGTTACGTTCATCCGCCTCGAGCATTCGTTGCCGCTCATTCACTATTTTCCAAGAAAAATGTGAATGACTCCCTGAGCATAAGCGTACGGGGACTCGGGTAATTGACCTAAAAAAAAAGAGAAGAAAAAAGAACGAAGAAGGCGCCGCTCAATTTGCTGTCTGAGCACGAGCAACGGGCCAGCAAATGGCACAGAACAACTAGCCAGCATTGTTTGGGTTCCGCGTTCTAATTCATTTCATTCGAGCGTGACAAGAGCTTGTTCGTTCGTCTCATTTTATTCGTAATGGCACACTACCACCGTATTTACATCCTGACGTCGATCATTGTTTGTTTTTTTTTACGTGACATTGGTACCTCTATTTTTATTAGGACAATTAACAATTTTCTCCCTGGTGCAATAAAATGTTGTTTTTTCGTCCATTCATTGAAAGTAATTGGATGTTTTTATTTAATAATGTTGTAGGGCCATTTTTATTTTTATTATTCTTGTTTTTATTGGCATTGTTTATTATTATTATTATTGTTATATATTATTGTTATATATATATATGTATAATATGTGTTATATATTATACATATAACAATAATAATATATTATTATTATTTTTTATTATTATTATTATATTTTATTTTAATTATTATTGACGTCGTTATTATTATTATTTCACTTTTTGGGACAAGCTATATTTTCTCCCCAGTGCGATAAAATACTTTTTTCTGTCAATTAATTAAAAGTAATTGGTTGGTTTTATTTAGTAATGATTTAGGGGTATTTTTATTTTGATTAATCTTGATTTTTTTGGCATTATTTATTATCACAATTATTATTACATTATATTTCATTATAAATATTATTTATCGGCAGAATCATTATTGGCCTCGTTTTTATTATTGCCTTAAAGTTTTTGCGACCAGTTATCTCGCTAGTGCGATTTAATATACCCATGTGTTCTAAACAGTTTAAGGATAGAAATTATGTTTTTTGAAAATCTCCTTTTTCATCGTCATGAACGGTAACCAGCCCGTAATTAGAAGTAATTGATTGTTCTTATTTGATCATCATTTACGGATATTTTTATTACAATTATTATTTTATTCCCATTACAATTCTCATTATTAACAATTGGCAATTTTATTATCTGGCATTATTTATTTAACAATTTTTGCATTATATTTTATTATAGTTATTATTTATCTCCATATTAATTGTAATTATAATTATTATCAGCATTGTTCTTTTTATTATTATTATTTTGTTCTTATTGTTGAGAATTAGCAGCTACGATTTGATTATTAATGGTTCATGCATTTCTAAATAATCTCATACTCGCCTAGGATCAATAAAAAGCCACCCTGGAACGGTTCTCATCTTATATTGATTGAATCGGATCCTCGACCCGCGTCGTGTCCCCGGGTGTCTACAAAGTTTCCCTGAAAGAAACGCTCTCCGCGTGACCTTGAAACCCAAAAGAACCGATGGAAAGAGAAGCGCCGCCACTCCGAGAAAAATAAAGTTCAATTGAGATTTGTTCAGTTTCTTCAAGCGTAAATCAAATTGCACCGAGAATAATTGCAATTACGACACGAATTGAAAATTCGTATTCTTCTTTGAGATCCCAATAGAGTCGGCGGTTCGGCGAAGTCGTCAGACAATGGTGAGGGATGGACGAATGAGCTCGAATCTCGATAACGTAACAAGCTTGTTACCAGACCCTCCGGTCGACGTAACCCGCCAGATCGATAATCCATGCAACGAACAGCGAACAATTGAGGGAATGTACCAAGAGAGGTCAGATCTCTGGAGACTAACGAATCTGATTACGCGATAAGGATTATTAGGGAGAAATTGCTCCGCGGTAGTCAGCCTCCTGAACTGCTAATCATTTCAATGGAGCTTCCAAGAATCAAGTCTGCAATCAGTCGGCCTCGAGCAATTTGAGCTCATATCGTCGGAAACCAAGCTCTATGGTAGCAGCACTCACAACGACGCGTTTGTACCGATCTGTCTGTTACTACTCTTCTTTTTGCTGTCCATTTTATTCGCGTCCCTATGACCGCTTCTGCGATGGCAGTCCGTTGTAGTCCAACCTGCAGAGCCATGATTCTGGTAGCCCAGTCCTGGATTTGCAAATACGCCGTATAAGCAGCTGCGTAGGGGCGCCAGACTTTAGGGGGGTGGCAGATTTTAGAGACACCTAAAAAGGCCTAGGTAAATGCAAATGATTAACGCGGTCCTCTAGTTTTTCGGCTGTTTTTTTACGGCTTTTTCAATAATTTTTTACGGGCAAAGCATCGAAATAATCAATCTCATTGTTTTTGCATAATCTTTATTAACATTTAAATAAGCTTTACAAATTTTTTGAAGTCAAAATATATAATAGAATAAACGTTATAGTGGCCGACAGGAAGACATCAAGTAAAAGAGGTGCTTGACGGTGACCAAGATTGCGGCTGTTCTGCTTATCTGAAATCAAAAAACCAAACGGTATTTTAATCTTCATATTTAAGACTAGCGATTGAACTAGAGTGAATTCTAAATTACAAAAATTGACTTTTTTATACACTTTTGAAAATTACATTCTATTTTTTACTCATTTTTTCTTAAGTTTTTCGCTCGCACAAAAAAAAACTATCGAAGCAATCATGATAATCCTAGTTCAATCGCTGGCTTATAACATATTAAAGATGCTGTATAAATATGAACAAGATCGGTGCAGTAGTTTCTGAAATATCGTGGTCACCGTTTCGAAAAATGGTGTTTCGAGAAAAACGCGTTTGAAGGTATACCTGCTCCGTATACCTGCTCAGTTCCAGGGCCGTAACTTGTGAACCACTTCGAATATCGAAAAATCCTTTGGCACACATTTTCTACACATGTTGTAGATGTGATTTATGAAAAAAAAATCGATTTTTTCGACCCGAGAAACTAGAGGACCGCCTTAAGACAGAAGGGGTGGCACAAAGCCAAGTGGCCTATACTTAAAACAAGTATAAATCCGGCACTGTGGTAGCCACGATGTGGCCAAGTTCGCCAAACATCCGGGATGCTGACTTGAACTTTCGGGATGCTGATAGCCTAGGTGCAAGTCCACGCCAGCTAAGAGTTCCATGATGGCACTCCAATGAACGTCCAATTTCTAGCATCCTGCTAGTTAATGTGAAAACACGCCCGTGCCCAACCTGCACTTGGAGGCTTGGGTGGTAATCGAGCTGAGCCTATGACTGCCGGCGTTGATGACACCTGGATGAAGACTTGTGCAGGGCTAGTGGAGTCTTTAATGATGTGGAGGGCACTGGAAGTTGTGTCGGGAACGCTTAATGATGATGCCAGACGTCACCCATGTTCACCAACGGTTGTTGGATCAAATGGACCGGGAAGACTGGGTGTTGGGAAAATGTTTACAGGACTGCTATGAGGGCCAGGTACCCCGGCGAGGAAGGGCTAAGATGGGTGGCTGGAAAACCAGTACACGTGTGTGCAATGCAGGCGAGAAAATAAACTCAAGCACTATGCCGGCTTGTTCCTCGCAAGCGAGTTCGTGAACACCTTCTAAGAACCGGAGAAGTTACGACGATTTAAGTGCCCACTTGGCCAGAAGAGAAACGCGAAGAGAGAAGAGAGAGAGGACGGAGAACACAACGAACTGCCTGACCGGCCAGCCCTTGACTCCTTCTTTAATAAGCCCAACTCTCCTCGTGGTCGCGTTTGCCGCTATGGTAAAAATAAACGTATGCGTAATGAGAGCAATGAGGGAGACGCCTCCGAGTCTCCAGCTTCGTCTGGCCACAACTGCCACCGGTCGCGAACCTCATCTTCGCCCACAGGGATCCTCATAAAATCTGCTGTCCAATGACAACTGCCATTGATCGTACGAAGCAAAGGGATTTGGGAAAACTTGTCTTAGACTCGGTTGAACTTTAATGCGGATGCAATTGCCGAAGTTGAGGGACGATCCAACCATCGATTGATCCAGTGCCAACTGGATCTTCAACGCTTGTCAATCCGGGCGAGTTCCTACCTCCGTCGTCGGTGATCGGACCACCAACTGAACTGCCACCTGGGATCGATCATCAAAGCTTGTCGATCAAGTGTCTTACCTTCATTGCTCTTTTCGCGATCCAACCCGCTGAAGTGCCAACTGGTCTCGATCATCAAGCCTTGTCAATCAGCTTCCTAGCTCCATTGCTCCATCGGCAATTCAACCAGCTGAAGTGCCAACTGGTCTCGATCATCAAGCCTTTTCAATCAGCTTCCTAGCTCCATTGCTCCATCGGCAATTCAAAGAGCTGAAGTGCCAACTGGTCTCGATCACCGAGCCTTGTCCATCAGCTTTCTAGCTCCATTGCTTCATCGGAATTCAACCAGCTGGAGTGCCAACTGGTCTCGATCATCGAGCCTCTTGTCAATCAGCTTCCTAGCTCCATTGCTCCATCGGCAATTCAACCAGCTGAAGTGCTAACTGGTCTCCACCACCAAGCCTTGTCAATCAGCTTCCTAGCTCCATTGCTCCATCGGCAATTCAACCAGCTGAAGTGCCAACTGGTCTCGATCATCGAGCCTCTTGTGAATCAGTTTTCTAGCTCCATTGCTTCATCGGCAATTCAACCAGATGAGGTGCCAACTGGTCTCGATCACCGAGCCTTGTCCATCAGCTTTCTAGCTCCATTGCTTCATCGGAATTCAACCAGCTGGAGTGCCAACTGGTCTCGATGATCGAGCCTCTTGTGAAGCAGCTTTCTAGCTCCATTGCTTCATCGGCAATTCAACCAGATGAGGTGCCAACTGGTCTCAATCACCGACCCTTATCAATCAGCTCTCTAGCTCCATTGCTTCATCGGCAATTCAACCAGCTGAGGTGCCAACTGGTCTCGATCGTCAAAGCTTGTCAATCAGCTTCCCACTTGCATTGCTTCATTGGCCATCGAACCAGTTGTGATGCAATCCAACCACCGATGGATCAAATGCCAACTGGATCATCAACGCACGTCGATCCTTCCAAGTTCCTACCTTCGTCATCCGCAAACCTGCCAAACTTCTATGAACCAACCACCAACCGCTCAAGTACCGACTGGAGATTCCGTAGGCCAATTGGAGAATACCCAGGAATATTTTATCAGAGCCAACCAAGATTATACCCAAAACTGCGACTCTTGAATACCATCATTGCTTGCATTGGACTATCATATAGAAACGCTGGAATAAATGCTGGATCTGGGAAAAATCGGGATAGCTCAAGTTGATTGGCGAGAAAATAACATTTGTATTAATGCATCCGTTGAAATGTTGGGGGTAGTACGATATCCGGGGCGCCAACTTTTGACCGTTGATTATAGATATTGGAACCAAAATAATGAGAATTTAAAGAAAAACAAATATGCTGTTTCGGCTTCTTTGAGGAATTAGGAGCGCTTTTAGCGGTAATTGGAAATAGGCAAAAATTCAACAATTGTTGTTGGTTCATGGGTAAAATATCTTTATTTTTTCGCAAATAATGGTATACACCGGGCGAGCTTTAAGGCGTTACCCCCACTTGTAGCGCAAAAAAACGCCGTTTTCATGAACTTTTTAAAAGAAAACTACAAAACTTTTTTAATCGATCAATATACCATCTTAAAGAACACATCTTGATGAACTTTCAGTAATTTTTTAATTGAAAAATATTACATTATTTAGTGGCAAATGGCCGTCAATGAAATAATGTTTTTATATACACGGTTTGCGGTGACCAACATTGCGGCGAAGAGGATCATCTGAAAAAAAATGCGGATGGATTTAGTCAAATATAAGTATAAACTAGTCTTTAATCGAAAGATTTTAAAAAATATTCATTTTTCACAAAATGGCGGACAGTCAAAGTTAATGGTTCGATTTGAACGAAAAAAAAATCGAACGATTAAAGACTACATTTTTATGTATTAAATAAACCTGCAAAATTTCAAGAAGATCGGTTCATTAGTGTTCGAGTAATCTTGGTCACCGACTTCAGAAATGCCATTTTGAGAAAAACGCGTTTAAAGTTTCAATTTCAGTTTACGCGAAGAAAATATTTTTTTTTGTAAACTTACATAGAGTCATCTATTCCGAGCATCAAAAAAAACTGCACTTCAAATTGCACTTCAAAAAAATGCAATAAAAAAAATCGATTTTTTCAAAATCGCAAGTGGGGGTAACCCCTTCAAAAGTATTTCTTTATTTGGGTTTGTTTAGTGGTATCATATAAATACCACTAAATGTAGTATTTGCATGATTTTCAACATAAATTCCGAAATTATAATACTTTATTTATTCATATTCTCTGTTAATCTACAAAAATAAGAATTGTTCCATATAATTACTGCACCAAATTACTAAACGATATATTTTACATAAACTTAGAGCCTTACAAGTCCGAAGTGAGATGAACCGTATACCTTTAAGGGGCCTTCTCACTTTAGACGCTAAAACAAGCTATTTATATGAATTTTTTGGTACGTTTATATTATAGACATTGATCTAAAAGTTGTTACACTTAATAAATACACTTTCGAAATACATTTTAAAAAATCTAATGCATTTATGTAACCCAAACAAACTTTGGACGCGTTTTTTCTCGAAACAACGTTTTTCGACGGCTCCTCGATAAAATCTTCAAAATTACTGAACCGACCAATATGAAATTTTAATCACATATTTTTTACAACTATAGGTATAGCGCATATCAAGAATTTTTTTAAATTTTGATATTTACTATTTTTTTTGCTGAAAACGGTGACAAAAACACGTTGTTTGTTGTTTTTTTCGAAAAATGTCCGCCATTTTATTATTTTTGCATACATCAAAAATCGTATGAAATCGTTTGATTTTTTTGTTTCTGATGTTTCATCTGTGAGATTTCATCAACAGCGCAGACCTACCTTTTTAGGACATTTTTTTAACTACCATTTTCGCCTATAAATAGTAACTTAAATGAACATTTTTTTATGCATTTCAAAAATGTATTTCTTAAGCGTAAGAACTTTTATATCAATAATGTAACCTATCGTAAAAATTCATGAAAATAGCCTTTTTTAGCGTCTAAAGTGAGAAGACCCCTTAATTTCTCTTCGGGCTCGTAACGATTAAAAGTACGACTTTACTCTCTGTCTAGTCGCACTTATAAGCGAGGAAAACATGGTAGTGGTATTTAAAATACATTTTTGGCTTCTGAGACACTGTTGAAACTATAAATTTTCATGTTACCTTGCCTGATGTGCCTCGAAATTTTCAAATTCGAATAAAATCGTCTTTTTTTATAACTATGGAAAAATTCCAATTTGAACGCAAAATAAGCGAAATATCAACTTTTACCACCATTCATATTTTGTTTATTTCGACTCGATAACCCTAAATTCACGTCGGAGGGTTCGAGCGTCATGACCAGCTGTCGATGAGCGTCGACGAAAGACCGGCCTTGTCGACGTTTCCTTCATCGCGACGTCGACCTGTCATCGTGTCGTTTGATCTATGACGAATGGCTCCACCCCTCCGATCTTACCAAAACACCAGTAGCCAAATGGTTATTATCGTTTCCTCGCCACAGAACTCATTCCTCGGCACTAGAGCGTTGAAAACGTTTCCTCGCGATCTTTTCTCCACCAGAAAATGGTGAAAATATTCTAGATCATCCTTATGTTTCACGCTTTCAAATGGAATCAATCCTACATTGCGGTATTAGAAATTTAGCCTCCAGTGTCTGTCATTCTGACAGCTTTTCTAAATTAAGGGGTTGCGCCGATTTGTACAAGTGGAAAAATCACTTTTTTCCAAAAACAATTTATTTTCACAGTGTATCATCCTTTAAATGTTCCCGGAAAAATTTCGAGAGAATTGGATCAAAATTGACAGATTTACAGCTTTTTCTCGAAAGTATGTTTTCAAAGTATGTTTTCACTTTTTGAATTTTTTAGGGCTTTTTCTAAATGTAAAAATATTGTTCTTGATCGAAGGCTTTTTTCCGATGTATACTTTCAATTTGATGGACGAAAAAATACCAATTTTTTGCAAAAATCAAGACTCACTTTGAACAGGAGCTATTTTGTTTTCATTTGTTATTACGAAAAACCCTTGGATTAAGCATAGCATGATCTAATATAGTAACGAAATGTGTTCGATTTTGCGATATTAGACAACCTAGTTCAGAAGGGAATTGGTCAACGCAAAAGACGTTTTCGAGAGGTGCTCCCCCCACATCGGCTGTAAATCGATCATAATAAAATATGTATAGACTAAAACAATTACAAAGTGATCTTCAGATGATACTTTTTCATATACCCAACTATGAAAAAAATTATCATCACGATTGAAAAAAATCCCAAAAATGAGCTGTTTTTGACTGTTACAACTAGGCATAACCCGTTAAATAGAACAATAGAAAAACATTTTATACTGGCAAAAAAAAAGTTTATTTGAATAGGATCTATTTTAATCAAATAGGTTTTTTCCTCGTCTCACGGCCTACTACGATCTTATTTGTATCAAAGATTTTTCACAATTTGTTTCAGCTATTCTTTTCAAATATTAAATATATTCAAATTTAATAAATAAAGATTCGAGTCAAATAAACATTTTTTTGCTTACAATGTAGACTGTAAATCTAAGTTTATATGCATAAAATATTTCATAAATCCAAAATGAAATGAAATACGTAATTGAGAGTTTTTGTTTCGCTAAAACGGTGCTTTATCATTATAAGAATAAATTACTATTCGATTGATAGCAAGAAAAAAAAATTCACCGATTTTGAGCGTACAACGTAAGCTCACCTCTGGCACGGCCATAAAGTACCTAAAACTTGAAAAATTGAATTAAAACTTAAGGTTTTTTCTCTAAACAGCTTTTTTCCAATTGGGGTGTTTCTAATTGCATTTCGCAGAGCAGTACGTACGGAATTTCTGATTAATCAAAAACTTTTCATTTTATGAGCAGTTATAACGAAATGTTTCACTGAAAATTCATTTCTTAAATTCAAATGCCTACAACTTTTGAATAAAACAATATTTTTTAAATTCCGTACGTGCTCCTCTAGGTATTCTAATGTAGATTGACGAGAATTTTTGTTTTTCGTTCTAGGGGAAAAATTGTGGATGCTAAATTTCACGCCACGAAGCGCCTAAAAAAGATAACAAAAGAAAATATTAGTAGTCAGCCATTTTGTACATCGAAAAAAATTTACATATATATTTTCTAACAGCTTGATATTCATACTAAATAGATATGTAATTAATTTTTTGAGTCAATGACTTTTTCATATGAAAAAAATTGTTAAATTCGCACATGATTTTATACCCGTTACTGTGGCCTAACCCCTTAAACTGATTTTGATTTGAATAAAAAAATATATTAAAAATAAACAATTCCAACAATGAAATGCAATTTGATTTCACTATAAATCTAGTTAATTCAAATTTTTTAAAAATCAATCAGACGCGGTTAGTGAATATCAATAGAATTTTTCTGTCAGTGTAGATTTTTATCGGGATAGATCGAACTTTGAAAACTAACATTCGCCTCCCAAAATGTGAGGCGATATCATTATTAATTTTGTCACGAGTGCCCCACTCAATGTGAATAAGCGATTGTACAAAAAAAAAACTTTTACGGATTGACGAATGAAAATTCGTAGAACGATATTGCCGGAGAGGGTTGATCAATAGCCAAAACGACTTTGGGCGCACTCGC
Source organism: Ophion slaviceki (assembly GCA_944452715.1). Lineage (NCBI taxonomy): Eukaryota > Metazoa > Arthropoda > Insecta > Hymenoptera > Ichneumonidae > Ophion > Ophion slaviceki. The sequence goes on from OX101789.1 coordinate 2,100,554, forward strand.
GTTCGTAGGATTTCACAAACGTTAGACTGATTTACGACCGTTTCTCAATTAATCTGCGGGATAGAGCCTCTATGATTGTGAAACCTCGAACGTACGTACGCACATATACACGTATATGTAGCGTGTGAAATATATCCCGTGCCGTTATGCCGGTGCTAATGATAGTAACCATAATTAATCACGTTGCAACGCTCAGGGGAAATCGAGTGGACGCTTATGTGTCCGTTGATCACGATACAATATCACTCCGGCTAAACCGAAAAAGGAACAGCGTATACACCGAACTCCATCGATTCAACTCACCCACATCGTATCAGTGTCGTAACTGTGCCAATGGCGAGTTCAATTATTTACCAACAAATAACTAACAGCAGGATAATAACTTCAACGTGTCTCCATTGTCGACAGGCTTCATCAAATGTCCACATTCCTAAAGTGTGCCTTCATATTTGCGTTTGGATAATTCTCTCGTCCAATTGAGAACGATCGTCGAGCCGGTATTTTCGATCACGAGAGCGCAACTCTCGGACAATCGACTCCTTATTCTAGGCGTCGACGACGTCACGGGGTCAAAGGCACTTACCAGTCAGCCAATATTTGAGAGTTTACAGTACAGGCCTCTGTATTCCAAAAGCGTTCCCATTTCGAGTGCGATCATATTCGTGATAGGAAAAGAGCGATAAACGCGTGGCAGCTCCTACCAAGTGGACAACAGAGCCAGTCCGGTTGAGTTAAAAGTCCGAGTGTCAAGAGGCTTCGATCGCTCGACAACACGTCGTCGTGTACCAAGCCCCCCTCCATACGGAGACACTTCGAGTTTACTAAAAGCCATCTTGATCGTGGTGAAAAAAAATCATGAAAAAGAAAGCTCAGCTCTGAAAATTTGCTGCAGAACCTACTGATGATGTTTCCGGCCCCATTGGACTTGGAATGATCAGTGAATCGCCAAACTCTAAGGGAAGACACGTTCCTAGACTTGTTTGGGTTTGGGTCAATGGTAAGTGGACATGGTACGACTACGTTTGCGACAGCCGAACCAGGCAGCTCCTGATCACCCAAACAACCTCATTGGTTATTGGACTATAGAAACCCAGCCACCCAAAACCTCATTGCCAATTGGACAGCTGATCATGTCAAGAGGTCAATCAACGTGACCATAATGTAACAATGACCAACTTGGGTGACTGGTGCCTCCATCGCCAACATCAATTATCCTTTGTGACGAATTGCCAGGCATCACTGACGATCAGCGAAGCTGAAGACACGTTTGGGGTACCTGATCATGGCAGAGATTCTGATGGAGTAGACCAGTGGAAAGAAGATTTTTCGTCCCGCAGGTCTCATCCAGACGGCGTTAATTGCAACGGATCAGTTACCATTCAATGATGATCCTTGCCAACCTGCAACCGCATGTCAGAAACCCTCAAATCATCACCTCTCAGGAGTGGCGAAGTGTGGTCGTGGATGGAGACCGATAAAAAGCAGCGTCAACGAATTCAGCGGACACCTACAGAGGGTACCCATGGCGGCCAAAAAGGCCACGCACACACAGTCAAGTTAGCAGTGCTAGTTGGGGAGAGCGGGCTGGCGGTGAAGTTGACGTCCAGCGGGTTATGTACTGTGCAGTTCGGGTGTTTCCGAAATCCCGGCAGTGCACGATCCAATTACGAAACGGTTGTCTGGGCCTGGAGCCCAGTCGCACGAGGCCGTAAAAACCAGACGAGAGTATTCGTTGTATATAACGGAGATATGCGTCGACCACGGGGTTGATGACGTCACCTGAGTGAGCAGTGCCCTATCAGTGGTGGGAACTTGTGCAGGAAAGGAAAACAGAGAGAGGGACGAACACACATGCATACCCTATAGCAATGAATTGCCTGAGGATCGTGAACCGATATGGTTGCACAGGTGTGAAACGGCCCTTTGGAACGAGCCAGTCGACACACCAAATCTCTCTCTCTCTCTCCGTCTCTCTGTCTCTCTCTCTTCAACCTCCCTCCTCACATTGCTAAACGAATCAACGAACGATGAGGGTGCGGAACGCCGCTCGATTTTCGTACGCCAGCTATGTGGCACGTCCGGTTGATCGGCAGCGAGCACGGAGCTGCAAAAATACCCGTCCCTCTGTTTCGTTGCAAATGGACCATCCTCCCGGAACATGCACGCGATAACAGGCTGATGGCTGGCAACCGAATGGAGGACTACACATGTATCCGACTCGATGCGCTGCATAAAAAGGCCCAGGCCCCTGTACCGTGGATGACACGGTTGTCATTTCCACACTTTTTTATGAACCAGGTCACACACGGCCAATGGTGAATGTCATTTTTCGGGCGCTGCTCGATCACACCGCAAGTAGTGGATATGTTGAACGCCAAACTGGATTATTGGGACAATTATCACTCGCTGGTTGAGAATTCTCCGCCTTGTGATTGTAAAGGGAGACTCGCAAGATGCAGGCTGGTTGAACATTGAGGCTCCACTTGACGATCTAGACAAATGACGAAGGACACATCATCAGGTGCCAGTTGAATCTGTTCCATATGTGGGCTCTAATTGGCGATTTAAACAAACCCAAACTACCTAAACCAGCTTTTTCCAATCTGCCAAAACTTTCGGCAGGCCAAAACAAACCCAGACTGGATCTTTGTGACAATATTGAATTGCTGATGAAGAGAGATCAGCTGTGCGATTGGCATCATGGATTCCCTGGAATCAAGTTAGATCTGTTGGTATTCCATATTTAGGCTCCTATTGGCGTTTCAAACAAGCCCAAACAAGTGATCTCAGCTTTTTTCCAACTTGCAAACACTTTGAACAATCCCGAACAAACCCAGATTGGATTCCTTCGATGCCAGTTAGATCTGTTGGTATACCATATTGAGGCTTCACTCGGCAATCCAAACAAACTACCGCAACTTTTTAGCCACCCTGCCAAAACTTTCAACCGACTTCAACGACCTTTTGACGGTCTTCGAGACTCTTCTGTCCACTTTGGGGTATTCGAACCCCCAATCAATAAGCGACAATCCACGTCAGGAATGCGATAAGACAATCTAATATGAAATTAGGGTCCTGACGTGTCGCGGTGTGACGAAATATTGATTCACCTCGACGCTAATAGGGCGCTGCTCGAAGGCGAATCCCGCCAGGCATCGTTAATGAAGTTATGCGATTGACATTTTATGCTGATGAGGAAGCTCCGAGGACTCGCGGCGTCACGAGCTATTTGGCAATTCCCACATGGACAAGTACTCAGGCCCTCGATGCTTGCGAGATTCCTTTTGAAAGCGTCACGTGGCTCTGACGACACTTTTCACGCGCACCCTGCCGCATTTTATCATGCATAAATAATAGACACCGTATTTATGCGTACACATAAAGGAATTACTTTGAGTGGATTATGGCCTTTGGACCAAGCGATTCCAGCATCCGTAAGCAGTTACGGAGAGTCTCGTCAGACAAAGCCTTTTATTAATTATCCAAGAGCCCCGGGAAATGGTTTAGATATACATATAGATGAAATGTGTGTTCGCCAGAGGCGGTGATTACATGCGCCAACTTCAACACATGGTAACCACCCCCATGTCCCTCAAAACGCCATGAGGCTGCTCTTCCCTCGAGCTCAAGCCACAAACACCAGTCGCTTCAGATTTCCCTAGACTAGATGTCACTAGTTAATTAATTTCCGTATTCCTTCGATCAACGAGACTAACCAAGCCGTTTCCGGCCTTCACCCTCTGCCACAAGCCATCAACGAAGACCAACCTGATGGCAGGAATCAAAGATACGGAAATCAGCGTTAATTCGACCAGCATTGATCGATCAACGCCTCGGGTGACGTGTTGCCTTAAGTTCCTCTTATCTCTCGATCACCCCAATCTTGATGAGATTTATATCTCGGCCAATGCGACGTGTCGCGATCCTCGAGAATACGAAACTTCGTAGTCAGGCTCAATTGTCCCCTGTAGATTTCCACGACCAGGCATTGAGGTCTATCCAACACGAAAATCATCGTCATCCACTTTCCGACGGACCCGTACAAAATCGCCATCCATTCAGATCTCATTTGAGATTCTGCCTGATGGGAAAACCATTTGGGGTGCAGGCTCAAAGGAATGAGGGACAATGGAACTCGTTCGTCATCGCCTTCAACCTTCCGTAGGGAAGTTAGCCTACTGGAGATTTTGGGGACCAGTTGTTTACCGGAGTAAAACGTCTTCAAATACATCGAATAATGAGATATAATAGTGTTTTAATTGCCATTATCCTGATTACCTCCATGCTGACTAATCCTCAAGATCAGGAAGATCAGATTGTGAATTTCATGATATCAGCCGAGATTAGATCGCACTGCAATCGATAAATCTGCTGAACATTTTTTTTTGGAGCCTGACCCTCGAGTACGAATTATTTATTCATCATCGATTCTTACATCCCAATAGCCCCCCTATAAATACGATTATACGGAAAAGGATTAAATTACACGCTTCCATCACCCCCAAGGAAGATTCGAGAGTTCATCCATGAAAGGGGGTGAACCTGTCCAACGAAAATATCATGAACCACTATTTTTTCTTTCGAACTTGTTGATTTTTGTCTCAGGCCCTTTGACCCTTCGAGGCATCGAGGTGTCAACCCTACGCGAATGCGATCATCAAAGCGCTAGTCTACACGATATATGGGGTTGTACACGATACGATGCAACAGTCAAATTTTCAACCCCTCGCTGAAAATAGGGGGTTCCCTTGTTTTCAGGATAAACTCGGGCGTTTCCCTCCGGTATTATCGTTCGAACGTTTAGGGCCCTCGTAATATCTACGTGCATAATTGCGCCCGCGTTCACTCGCCCCTTGCCGCCCAACTGAGTCGTGGATCCAATTTTGTCGGAAGCTGCGTTTACTTTTCGAAAAACGAAGAGTGTTAGGGCTCGCGGAATTGAAGGGCGCAAATGGTAAGACTCGACCCTTAGACCAAAATTAAAACACCATCTGGGAAAATTGTTTGCAAGGTCAGAACTTTTCTAAAAGTTGGTTTCCGGTACTGCCAGCTCTAACCTTTTTCCTTGGTGGTCTGATAACTGGTAACGTTTATCCTGATAGGCAACTAACGACGTACTGCCTAGTGTCCCAGTAACTAGTAACTTTTGTCCCTGGAAAGCTACTGCCAAGTAACGTTTACCCTCGGCAACTTGCAAGAAACATCCCTCAGGTGTTGTCCTTCGATTTTGTTGAAACTCACATATGTTATGAAGCATTGAACACTAAGCGAGACGTATTTTTTTTATCGGCCACCCCTTCGATGGGTCGACAAAGAAAATACGTGTCGCTTAGTTTTCAATGCTTCATAACATATGTAAGTTTTAACAAAATCGAAATACGACACCTGAGGGATGTTCCTTGTTAGGAACCCCAGTCCAGCTTGTCCCTGGCAACGCAACAGCTAGTACATTTTGTCCCTGGCAATCTAGTACTCTTTGGCCCCTATATGGTCCACTTAGTCTCGATTTCAGCACCTGGAAACTGGAATAAAAAAACCAGTGAAAAATTCAAGCTCGTATCGAGTGCAACCAAAATGACCTGTTAACCTGTTCAAAGGGGTTTTTCCCCAACCCAGCTGCACATCCCTATGGCCCCGTGATACACATACCGTGCACTTGTGTGCCGCAGATGTCACCCTTCGTGTTTATAAATCAAGTTGACGATTCCCCGAGGAATAATCGCCACATGCAAATGAATCGAGACACATCGAGGTAACGTCCGAGAACTCTTTTTCTCTCTCCCTTTTGTCCTTCGAATCGCTCTAGGATAAACACGAAAAATAATGAAAGCAGAGGCGGGAAAAAGATTGTCGAACGATGCGAGCAGCATTGAGATGCAGGCAGCTCGGGTTTCCCTGGGCAACGAATATGCCGCGAAGGGCCCGACGACCCTCGAAGCCTCCAGGCTCGACAAACGCACCCCCAGGACTTCCAAACAAATGGGCCCAACTCCGCAGGTTTTACTCGCGTATTGGGCCCTAAGGCCTCGGAAGGTCCGTCGACGTTGAACCCTTTCAACGTCGTCCTCGGAGCAAGTATCCACCCCAACTTTCGATAAATATATACACGTGTATCCGGGGCCATAGTTGGTCGAAGAGTCCGGGCTCAAAACTCGAGGCAACACCCAGCCGTGCATACCACCCTAGTTTTTTTATCTCTTCCCGTTTTTCCCCCTTTTCTTACCAGGGTAATAATAGCGATGGAGAGAAAAAAGATTCACTCCCACGGGCGGCTCGTCGGAGAACCTTCGGAAGAATCTGGCAATATTAAAAAAAAACGGGTGCACCCTGCATCTGCTCCGTTATACTTTAATGCGAAGAAACCCCCATACAATTATTCACAATGCAACGGGACCGTCGATCTTTTCGCCTCGATGAATCCGGTACGTTCGTTCGTTTTTTTCCTCTCGTGTCCCTTACCGATCGCTTTTCCAACGTTCAGCCAACCCCTTTTTTTTCTTGAAAGGCCTTTTGGGAAAACGTCTCGTGGAGCTGCTCGACTCAACAATGACAGCCCGCGCGACAACGCGTGTGACCCCGTTCCGATCATAATTGAGGGAGGAGAGAATGAAAATAGAAAAACGTGAGAAGAAAAGTGTTTCCCTTTTGCTTTATTATTTATTTATTCCTCGCTAGTCCTTTATTCATAGGAGCATCCCTCCACGGGGAGACTCCGTTCAACGTGTACGGAACCCCGCACGAATTTCCACGCGCACTCCTGTGGCACATTTTTCTCGAGCTGCGTTGCGAGAAAAAAATTGCTACAAATTCAGGGCGAAGGGTAAGGGCTCCAGGTGGGTGAGGAGACTGCGGAAAATTTGAGGAACGACTTTAAGGGGATGCCACCGAGGCTGTACCGGAACTGTAGGCCTTTAAGTGACCGCGTGACCCAGAAACAACGCGAGCAAGCCTACTATTTCGCATCCGACAATCGATTGGCCTTGAAACGACCTCTGGCTCGGTCTATTGTGAGGCTCTCTATTTAGGACAGGCCGAGCGTTGCCCACGGAAGGCCCGCAAGGTCATTTCCGGTATTTTTTTACTGACACGAGCAAAGGAGGACGATTCTTCGGCACCGTAAACCCGAGTAGAAATCTTGCTCCAGCTACAATAAACACCTGATCAGGCATCCTGACTTCTTTTTCCAGCCTTGATCAGAATTTTTTATCAAGCCCTGATCATTTTTGAAACACAATCCCTGACTTCCGTCTGATCAGGGTAAAAAATCAAGGCCTGATCAGGGTAAACTATCAACGCCTGATCAGGGTAAAAAATTAAGGCCTGGTCAGTGTAAAAGATCAAGGCCTGATCAGCGTAAAAAATTAAGGCCTGATAAGAGCTTAGTTTTTCACGGCTTGATCAAAATGAAAAATCATATGATTTTTCACGGCTCAGGATGACCGATTTTTTCCTGAAATAAAAAATACAACGCATACACAAAAGAGAAAAAGGTACCACTTTATAAATAACGCTGATCGTTTATTTTTTAATCTAAATATAAAATTTATCACATATATTTATGTGGAAAACAAACATCATTTTTCTTGTATTTGTAATAGAACAAAAACTCGAAATAAACTAACATATATCACTGTATTATATTCCACTTATCATCCCGAAATAAACTAATATATTTTCTAAACAAAAACTTAAGAAACTTCGTGAATAAAGTAAACAGAGCTCAACGTTTTTATGACCAGACGTTTCTAGGAAACGTTACATTGGGCGTTCTGTTCGTTTTTTTACGCGACGCTCGAAACTTGTCCCAGTCTTTTGCTGAATTAATCAGGCCTTGATACCGCTCCAACAGCTCGTCCAATTTGCTTCGAAAGAACTTCTATTCCGTGTTCCCTATATTTCGAAATGACAGCCACTGAAAAATACGAAAATGTGTATCCCACTTAGAATTCAATGTCTACATATATATCTATATAAGGTATGCACATTATTTTATTAGGGTGGCACAAATTTGAGCTCTATTTATATAGTATAATATATAATAGTAAATAGTATAATTTATATAGTATAATGTATAATAGTAAACACTTTCGCTTAACTGAACTACGCAGTCAACTTATCATTATTCGGTTAGCCTACGCTGTCCGAGCCCGTAGCGAAGGCTAACCAAATAATGGTAAGTTGAAAGCGTAGTGCAGTTCAGTGAATGTAATGTCCATCCGAAGTGCATTTCTAATGGGCTAACTTGCACCGATGGACTTACTTTCACTTAACTGAACTACGCAGTCAACTTGTCATTATTCGGTTAGCCTACGCTGTCCGGGCCCGTACAGCGAAGGCCAACCAAATAATGGTAAGTTGACAGCGTAGTCAGTTCAGTGAATGTAATGTCCAACCGAAGTGCATTTCTAATGGGCTAATTTGCACCGATGGACTTACTTTCACTTAACTGAACTGCGCAGTTAACTTATCATTATTCGGTTAGCCTACGCTGTCCGGGCTAATCAGCACGGATGGCAAAACATTTACCAGATTGAACTACGCTGTCAGCTTACCATTATTTGGTTGGCCTACGCTGTCTCTTTTTCTCCTCTGGCAAAGGAGACGGACCAAGAAAAATAAAAGCGATACACAAAACAAATATAAATCTACTTACATAGTGGTAGCGCCAACACATGCCAATCCTCAGGAATTTCGAGTTGTTCCTCGCTGAGAGGATCTGTTCCGGATCTGTCAAATGTATCATAATAAATATTTAAACCAATGCATATATAATTTGGCGTATGATTAATTTACAATCAGATTTAATCCAATTTATATTTATAGATTTAAGAATTATAAGACTGAAAAAAATTAATTGTTATACTAACCTGCTGCTGTATTATTTCTTCGTTTTTTCCCTTATTTAGAGCCCGCTATTCACGCAGACATAGTCGTTGCGCAATCTTCTTCCGATTGTGTTCGTCCATCTTATTCACAACGTACACGTTATTTGTAAAAATGTATAAAGTAATTAATAATATGTCTCGTGCTTCTCTCGTGTCTGTGTATCATTTGACAAGATGAGGTTAGGCACGTTTTTAGCGCCAAACTGTAGAAGTCCAGTTACATGATGATTGCTTGAAGTTAGCTGGATCAGGCGAATTGAAGTAAGCCGTAAGTCCAGTTGCTTGACATCGCCTGAAGCTAGCCGGGTCAGGCGAATTGAAGTAAGCCGTAAGTCCGGTTGCTCGACCACCGCCTGACCCCAGCTTGATCAGGCAAATTAAGGCAAACTTAAGTAAGGCCTTCGTACTACAAGCTGATCAGGCGCAGATCAAATATCAGGCCAGCCTGACAATATTTCTACTCGGGAAAACGAGAGGAACGAGCTCCGAGCCCCTCAAAGGCTGGAACGTTTCCGAAGGTTTCATTTCCGGTACTTTTATCCCCGGTAACTTGAGGTTTTGGCACGGGTCATCTAAACTTTTCTGTTAGCGTTATAGGCAATTTTTGTCGCCGTTTTATTTTCGCAACCCTACTAACTAGTAACTTTTGTCCCTAGTCATTTACTAACTTGTAACTTCTCCACCTAGTCACCTATTAACTAGCAAATTTTGTTCATAATCACCTACTAACCGGTAACTTCGCCCCCTAGTCACTTACTGGCTAGTAACTTTTGTTCCAAATCACTCACTAACTAGTAACTTTTCTCCCCGGTAGCTTGAGCCTTTGGCACTAGTGATCGGAAGCCAGTGACTTTTTTTCTGATAGCATTTTAGGCAATATCTGTCCTCTTATTATTTTTGCAAACCTACTTACTAGTATCTTTTGCCCCTAGTCACCTACTGACTTGTAACTTCTCCACCTAGTCACCTATTAATTAGTAACTTTTGTTCCTAATCACCTACTAACAAGTAACGTCTCCCCCTAGCCATCTACTAACTAGGGACTTTTGTTCTTTATCACCTGCTAACTAGTAACTTTCGACCCTAGCCACCGATCGTCTGGGAACTTTTGTTTTAGACAGCACACTAGTAGCCTTTCACCCTAGCAATTCGTCGACTCAAAAATTCAGTTACTAGTACGTTTTTCGGAGTAACTTGGTAACTTCCGTGCCCCGTAACCTAGTGACCTAGTAATTCTTGGTGCACGGCCCTGTCAACCTGCCAAGTTACTTTTTTCCTAACAGGCTAATGATCTAGTAACTAGTAACTTTTGTCTCTATCAACTTAACAATTAGCAAGTCCCTAGCAGCCCAGTAACCTGAAACGTTTGTGCCTAGCAACTAACAAGCAGTGACTTTCAACCCTCTCGACCCACGAGCTCGTGACTTTTGTTCCTAGCAACCTAGTAACTTCACCTGGTGAAGTTTTCCCCTCGTACCTGAAATGTTCGGGCGTTACGGAAAATTGATTTGGGCGCACTAGAAATAATCCCTCGTGTCATCTCATGATACAGGCCAATGCGTATAGAGAGCCCGAGAATGAATGAATAATAGAAGAAAAAAAACAAGTATCGAACCAGAAATATGGAACCGGTGACCAGAGGGAATTGCATCGAAGATCGCGATTACATTTTCACACGAGTGTCTGCCTCGTCTCGAGGATTTACGGCACGTCGGGGAATCATGGTTTTCTTTTTTCTCTCCGCTCTTGCGGAAAGAAAAATGAAAAAAGGAGGGTGGTCCGCTACGGGGGGCGGGACAGGGACGATGATGTCGGGCGATGATATCATAAATAAGAGAGAACAAAAAAAGATACGTCTCAGCCACAAAAGCCATCAGCCCCCCCCCCCCTCTCTCTCTCTCTCTCTCTCTCTCCCGCCCTCCCTCCCTCCCTCCCCCTTGCCTAGCGATCTTTCTCTTTGCATTTTACGCGACCAGTACTGATGAGCATGAGTGAATATAAAAAATCGGAAAAAATAATTTTTCCAAACTTATTATCAACTTTTTTGATGAAAACAAAAATTGAAAAAAGTCCAACGTCGCAAACCTAAAAAGCCAGAATACTCGATGAGATGTTTATCGTTCTGTAGAATAGTGGCGAAACATTTTTTTTTAACTGCAAAAAGGTTTTCCGTGGGGGTGAATTGAGCAGGGAGGAAGTGATCTTTCTCTTTCTCCCCCCTCGAAACACTCTTATGAAAAACCTATTTCTTGCTTTTTCTCTCCAAGTCAATATGAAACGAAGATGCTCGCCTCACTATACACTAGAACTCTCGAGGTGTATGCAAAACCTGTTTTCATCTCCGCTCTCTCTCGCTCTCCCATACACCTTTTACTTTTCGGACCAGCACCGCGTGACCTATACAGGTCACAAGTCATCCCTCGCATATCCCACGAACTACCAACCCCCAAACGCACTCTTGAACGCCGATCCAAGGGAAACATAGTCCCGAAGACAATTATATACGACGATAAATAAATATATGTATGTTTATTTACGTATGTACAAAAATACAGAAATTTATATACATAAAAATACAAAAATATATATATATATATAATTAAACAAACATGCTGAAATTAACGAAAAAAAATGTTTTTATTAAAAATAATTGTTTTCGTTAAGTTCAACATAAATTAAAAATGAAGCGTTTCAGGCTTATCGAAGCGGAATTGGAAATGACAAAATCATTAATAGTATTATTGGAGATTGAAATGATAAAAATCTTCTGAAAAATATGATAAATTCGGAAAAAATAGAAGGAAAAAGTGGGCCCACAATGAGACTAATCTTAAAAATCATAGAACGGGTCACTCTTTTTAGAGAATTTTTTGGAAAAAAATTTAACAGTCAATCATCTTTAAAAAATACAGCTTTCACTTTAGAAGCAAAAAAAACGTTAACGACGTTTCGTTTTTTAACGAAAGTATGCTTCAAAGTGACAAAACGTTATGTATCGATATTTGTCGATTTCCCAATTAGTTCAGGTGTTATCAGCGTTTAAACGGTCCCAAAACTTCCGAAGTCTACATTTTTGTAAAATTATAACTCCTCAAAGAGAAGAGAAAAAAATATAAAAAATGATGTGGATACTTCTTCCATGGGCTGCAATTTTACAAACAAAAACAGGAAAATAAAAAATGGTCGGGGTCTCGGGCTACGTGAAATGTCGTGGAATATCCCGTGTATATATATATATACTAATGCCCTTTTAAAGAACATATATATGTTCTCTTTTTTAAGTATTAAAAATACAGGGGAAGATAAGTAGAGTAAACCAAACTAAAAGAATCTAAAATTATTAAAATTGTTGGAACAAAACATTGACAATAATTCCGTCTTTTTTAGATCCGTGTGAGGAGAAAAATTGTCGAATATCGAAGAAAACAAAAGTAACGAAAAGCAAAAATAAAAGGAAAACAAGTAACGTCAAAAAAGCCAAAAACTTTATTTTTCCACAACCCATAGCGCTCGTAAATTCATCTTGAATAATTCACAAGACCCGCTGCGTTTTTTCGCGGACGCCGTTCCTAATTTTCCGAACAATTTTCACTCGAGACGCAGTTTTTTATTTCAATTAGAATCTGCAGGGAAAAAAAATCACGCGAATTCACGAACGTTGGAAAGCAAAAACGGAAAGCGAAAAAAAGGCGAGAAGCGGCTCGAGGCGATTAGTATCACCCGCGAACGTAAATCTCCGCCGATAGAAAAATGCTTGTTCATAAATGTGGAAGAAATTGAAATGCCGGGCATGGATGTGAGTGCGCGCGACGCCAGCGAGCCGAATAATTATTCGGATAGGACAACGAAGGATGTGCAGCACATTCACTTGTAACGAGACGTAATTCACGACGTTATAAAGGTGGGCAACCACTTTAGGAGACCGAAAATTACATAATTTTTTGGATTTTTTTTTTGTGAAAAAAACGGAAATTCCCACAACTCTGACAATAATTTATTCATATTTTCATACATCGCTGATAATTTTTTTCAAGTTATTTCATGCATCAATTAAGATGTAATCCGCGGTGTCCCTTGGCGTGTCATCATCGTTGTCGATTTGCGGGAATTGTGCAGCTCGTAATTCGCATCTGAAATAGTCCAACAAATTTTTATACATTCGTGAGATGTTTATTAAGAACATGAACCTAAATTTTGGAAAAAAAATCGAGAATAGAATATTGGGACGTGTTGGAAAGAAATGATCGATTTTTAGCATTTTTAGCCCGACATTTTGCAATAATAAATATGTTTAAAACAATCTAATCGTTCCAACTCTAGGTTCATGTTTTAATAAATTATATTATGTAACCGTGTTCCAAATTTGAAGATAATCCATCAAGTAGTTTTTGAGTTATGATTCCCGCAAATTGAAAAAACGTCGTTTCGAGAAATACGCAATTGGAAGTTTTAGTATATGTAAATCGTTGCGCTATCTGTTCTCACTAAATCGTCTGTCACTTGGTCACTTTTCAATATTTTTACTTGACATTTTTTTTCACATATTCTCGAATATGTACACTCTGAGAAAAAACAAAATAAAATCGAATGTTTTGACCCGCCACAGTGATTGGGAGTCGAGTGAAGAGTCTTTATCATTTATATGCATACCGTTAGAAGAAATCCAAATATCGTTGTGAAATTTTCAGGGTGTATTCTTAAGGGGTTTTCTCACTTTAGAAGCTAAAAAAGGGTATTTTCATGATTTTTTTATAGGTTTATATCATAGTAATTCATATAAAAGTTCTTACACTTAACGAATACACATTCGAAATACATTTTTTAAAATCTTATTTATTTAAGTCACTATTTATAGACGAAAATGGTAATAAAAAAAATGTCCTAAAAATGGTAGGTCCTGAAAAAACAAACGGTTTGAGATTCAGTATGTTAATGGCTATAGCGCATATCATACGATTTTTGATATATGCAAAAACAACAAAATGGCGGACATTAAAAAAAAAACAAAAAAATACGTGTTTTTTCACCATTTTTGGCAAAAAATAGTAAATATTAAAATTTAAAAAAATCCTTGATATGCGCTATAGCTATAGTTGTAAAGAATATGTGGCCAAATTTCCAGCACGATCCGTTCAGTAGTTTCAAAGATTTTATTAACAAGCCGTCGGAAAACGTTGTTTCGAGAAAAACGCGTTTAAAGTTTGTTTGAGTTACATTAATAAATTTTTTTGAAAATGTAATGTTTTTCGAAAGTGTATTTATTACATGCAACAACTTCTATATCAATATCTACAATATAAACCTATAAAACTTCATGAAAAAAGCCTTTTATAGCATCTAAAGTGAGAAGACCCCTCAAGATATTTCGCTAACGATTTGTGAAATAAAAAAATTGATTTTTCGAAGCATCTAAAGTGGTTGCACGCCTAAAATCCGGAGTAGATTGGAACTTGATTTTTTCTTCATGTTGTATCCTCTCGGATACGTTACGCGGGGCGGAGGGGGCGGGGGGTTGAAAATGGACGCTACGATAGTCATTAAAAAAATGAGATAGGAAGAAAAGAAGCGAAAACAAATTTCCACACATTTAATTACGCGTTTGCTCGCGTATCAAGGTCATTAGGATCTAAGTAATCGTCCGATTCCGTATTGTTGTGACGCGATCTATTTTTTTTCTCCCCAGCCGTTGTGTGACCCTCCAAAAAAAAATTCACAGGCTGGAACGAACAAAAAGAGACCAGAGAAGCAAAGAATAAAAAATAAACCGTACCGTCCTGACAGAAGGAAAAAAATGTACGATATCATTATCGAGGGCTTGGGGAGATCTTTATCGCGTGCTCATCAGGGCCGAACTGCATGCGTCACACTTCACCATCGGCCCGCCTCCGCCCCAAGATAATTACGGGGATCGTGTGACAAAACGCGTGTTCCGCGGGCTAATCTAAACGATCGCGATTCACTAGCCTAAAGCACACACGCGTCCAAGAAATTACAGGAATTTTCCTGACGTCGAAGAGGAACGACAAAAAAAACGGCCATGGAAAAAAAACATACACTGGATCACTTTTGGGCTGTATGACGTCCGTGCTCGGGAGGAGCCGCGTCCGGCCCCGGATATGGTGTTTGCCAAACCGGATGTAACGCGCCTAACTTTTCACCTGGACTTCGAAGCGGAAAGTCGTTTTCACGGCTTATATATATATATATATATATATATATATATATATATATATATATATATATATATATATATATATATATATATTTAACATGTATTTATTATAAAATATTATTACATCTGCATTTATGAATAAAAATTATTTTCATACTTAAAATGAAACAAAGTTTTATAAAGATATTGAATACATCTTCGGGCTGCATTTTTTTTTAAATATGATAATGCTTATATGGTCACGGTTCCCAAGGCTGTCCTGACAAAATCCGATCAATTCGTCGAAAAAGGGTCCTCGCAAAAACCATTTTTCAACTTTTTCCATATATCTACCACAACGTACGATTTTCTCTACATAATCTGCAAAAATGGACTTACATAACATTTTCTTGAAGATTACGCTACAGCAGCATTGTTAGTTTGATTTTCGATGAATATACTTATGCCTTAAAAAAAGTCCTGATCAAGTCCTATATATATATATATATATATATATATATATTAGGGTGGCACAAATTTCAGCTTTATTTTTTTCTTTTTCTCACCATCCAATTATCTTCTTTGAGAAAAAAAATTGTCAGGAAAGTTGCGAGCGGCCAAAAAATATTTAGAGGTCGCTCAAGCCTCCCAAAAACTCAAGTGTTCATGCAAAAATCCTTTTCTTTCTCGTTCACTTCTGACCCAAACGCTTTATAATTTTTAAATTGAGTTCGCGAAAGTTCTAGCCGGCCAATGTATATTTAGTGGTCGCTGAGGAGCTCCGAAATTTCCAATTGTCGCGATTTTTTTTCTCTTCTCACTCATAAATTTTTCACTTTGTAAAATTTTTAAAACAATTAATCATTTTGTTTTTAGAAACGGATTTTTTAAATTTACCTCATTCGAACGAAAAGTTGAATCGGTTTTTGTTGTTTGCGAGAAATTTTTCAGATTTTTTTTCAAAATTTTTCTTCTACCTATTTTCGGTAAAAAATCAGATGATTTAATTTCCGTAACTCAAGAACTAAGGGTTTGTGGTGAAATTTCAGGAGAGGAAAAAATTGTATTTTTCCAGTTTCAACGCAACAGAATAATTTCAGATTTTTTCGAAATTGTTTTCCCCGTTAAAATTTTATAGGTTTCTAGTCACGTCAATCGATTGATTTCAACCGCTTCTATTGCGTTGAAAATAGAAAAATACAATTATTTCCTCTCTTGAAATTTTACCACAAACCCCTTGGTTCTCGAGTTACGGTAATTAAATCATCTGATTTTTTACCAAAAATAGTTGAAAACACGATTACGAAAAAAAATCTTAAAAAATTCTCGCGAACTCAACGAAAACCGATTCAACTTTATACTATCTTGAGGTTTTTCTTGAATCCTTGTCGTTTTTGCGTTACACATTTTTCAAATTGTCTCTTTTTTTATAAATCAAAAAATCTTAAAAAAAAATCGTACGATGTTTGAAAAAAAAAACAAAATTGAAGCTTGAGCTTCCCCTTTTATGATTCCGGTCAAAAAAATACATTTCAAAAATTTGTCTGTAAACGGTGTCCACCAGAAACGGAACGAAAAAAGGCGAAAAATGGTCGTTTTCGAAAAAGGATACTAGTCGTACAAAAAAAAGGAAAAAAATTTCCAAAAAAACAAAATGAAGATGAATTCCTCTCCTTCAAAATGCCGTTTATTAAATTCATTTATATGAAATACCGGCGAAATGGCATAAAAAATCGTTCCGGAACTTTTTGTTCCCGTGTTCTTCGACGACGAAAAAAATTCAATTAGCCGAACGAGCCAGAACGATTGTCATCGAATAATTCAACGCCGTCAATTTGGCGAACATCGAATGGTTTTTTAGTGCGAAAGATAAAAAAAATGTTCTCCTGCAGGGAGACCAGAGTAGCATGCGAAGGGTCCGTACGAGGGAACGGCGTCTCGTTCGGCTGCAACGTGCGCGCACACTCTCAACCCCCTTCCGTGCCACCTTTACCCGTTGAGTTTTATGCCTTTAACGATGAAAATAAAATGCTGAAAGTTGGCCTGACCGCGTGCGCACCACGGGACGGCGACGAGATCGTGCAATATCCGGAGGAGACGCCACCCAAACAAAAGGGCACAATCGAGCCGCAAAATCGCAAGAACATACGCCCTTTTGAGTGTCGGTCGATCGATGTTTATACGTACGTGTACGGTCAGTGTACCGTAAATTCGTGTGATAATCGTCGATATACGGAACGACAAACGATAAATGTTGTGGCAAGAGAGAGAGAGAGAGAGAGAGAGAGAGAGAGAGAGACTGGACGAATCGCGGCGTCTATATATATATATATATATATATATATATAAAGAGAGTAATATTGATAATATTATATAAATAATAGTATTAGTATAATATCGTATATAATTGTACAGCAAATATATAACGATTTCTATAAATATCTTTATTATACATGATTTACATAATTCACCATCATAACCAACATATAATGATAATACACAGATATTAATGTGTGTATATTTTTTATATATGAGTAGCCTCCTGTATATAATATTATACAGGGTGAGGCACATAAAATGTTACGGAGCAATAGAACTCAAACTATTGATCATATCCAAAAATGTTTCGGACAAAAGTTTCAGTGTCGAGAAGTCATACTGAACCACTCTATTTTTTTATCCGTGGAGGCGCTGAAGCTACGTCAAGGTCAACACCACTTTTTAAATGGAACAATGTATTTTTTTTTTCGATTGTATTATTGCCGATTTTAAGACGAATTCAGCGACCTACAAGACAAGGTCATTCTAGTCACGCAAAGTATAAAAATAGTCGAAAAGTCGAAAAATATCGGAACAATAACTTTCAAAGGATCCACTAACCTTGGTTTGGGTCTAGCTACAGAAGATGCTCGAAGATCTTGGGGAACACCTCAAGCCGCATAAAAAACATTAGGGGGTCAAAGTCGTTCAAAGTCATTCAAGGTCAGTATCGATGATACAAATGTAAATATCTCGGATCACTACCAAATATTTGGTAGTAATCCGATATATGTGTGTGTGTGTGTGTGTGTGTGTGTGTGTGTGTGTGTGCGCGCGCTCGGGCGCGCGCGTGTGTGTGTGTAAAATTAGTAGTAACAATATGAATGTACATATAAAAAGGATTAATTAACTAAAAATGAAACAGAACCATAAAATAAATGCAGGTAATAGATTTATATATATATATATATATCCATATATATACATATAATATTATATATACATACATATAATGGGTGTCTCAAAATGACCTGACATTTTAATTAATTAATAAAACGTATTATTCATTTGAAAAGTCCGAATATTTTTATTTTAATATAAGGTACAAACATGAAGGTTATGTGTGGAACACAATATCCGATAAATAGCCGCCTCGTTTGCAAACCTTCACTCTTTTGCCGAAATTTTTATTAATTTTTAAAGACGGGCCAATCAGGTGCGCCCGCCTTTAAAAATTGATAATAATTCAGGGGTTGATCTGAGACCCATACATGCTTATATCAATCGGCTCAGAATTTCAACCCCAACCCCCCATTTCAGGGAACGCATTCAGTTCTCGGCCACCATGTATATGTAAACGCAGAAAATTAAGGGGATGGTGGCAATCGAAATTTGGGGTTGTTTTGATTCGTGAAATGGTCCTGAAAGTGGATTGGCGCTCTCGTATGTTCGTATTTTTCTCCCTCCCTCTCTCTCTCTCTCTCTCTCTCTCTCTCTCTCTCTCTCTCACTTTCTCCATATGTGCTTTCTTAAAATATTACGAGCAGGTAGTAAGAGAGGAGGGAACGAGGATTATCCTGGCTCAACGTATTCCCGAGGATCGCCCTTTCGTAATGCTCCCGAAGGCTGGTAAGGCATTCCCGTTGAGGCTCTCGGACCTGCATCGATTCGATTTATGTTCTCTCAATTCAATGAACAAATCCTGGCCAAGTCTCGGATATAAATCTCAACCGCGCCGCGTACACGCCCGAATTTTCTCCGGTATCGTCTTCATGCCACAATAAAAATATTCTTCTTCCAGCTTCGAAGATTCTAAGGCTCGATTTTCCTCGTGACAGAAGCGAAAAATCTCATTTCAACGAAGTCTTCGTTGGGAAGAGAATTTTTTTTTCCTACTGATTTCATCTGACACGGGTCCGAAGTGGGAAGAAGTATTTTTTTCTACTTTTTTCTTACCTTTTTTCAAATGTCAACTCGATTTTACACGTGTCCCTAAAAACGGCAGTCGGGTAAATCGAAATGAAAATATTGATTATTGTCCGAATTTTAATCAATTAATATTTGTTATTGTTAAGGGGTTACCCCCACTTGCGATTTTGAAAAAATCGATCTTTTTATTGCATTTTTTTGAAGTATAAGTATCCGGGCCCATACGGAAGTATGGGCCCGGAATAGATGACTCTATGTAAGTTTGCAAAAAAAAAATATTTTCTTCGTGTAAACTGAAATTGAAACGTTAAACGCGTTTTTCTCAAAATGGCATTTCTGAAGTCGGTGACCAAGATTACTCGAACACTAATGAACCGATCTTCTTGAAATTTTGCAGGCTTATTTAATACATAAAAATGTAGTCTTTAATCGTTCGATTTTTTTTTCGATAAAATCAAACCATTAACTTTGACTGTCCGCCATTTTGTGAAAAATTAATATTTTTAAAAATCCTTCGATCAAAGACTAGTTTATACTTATATTTGACCTAATCCATCCGCATTTTTTTTTTCAGATGATCCACTTCGCCGCAATGTTGGTCACCGCAAACCGTGTATATAAAAACATTATTTTATTGACGGCCATTTGCCACTAAACAATGTAATATTTTTCAATAAAAAAATTACTGAAAGTTCTTCAAGATGTGTTCTTTGAGATGGTATATTGATCGATTAAAAAAGTTTTGTAGTTTTCTTTTAAAAAATTCATGAAAAAGACCTTTTTTGCGCTACAAGTGGGGGTAACGCCTTAAATGTTAATCCGCCAATTTGAACTTTTGAAACTGTAACGGCGCGATCTTGGTCGTTGCCAAGGTTTGTTGTGAATTTTATCCATGATGAACTTGAAAGCGGTAGCAGGAGCTTCATTTTCTTTTTTCTTTAAGTTTCGTAGGATTTTTTGCGCAAAGTTATTTCATTTTTGGCGAAAAAAGACAAATTTTGGAAAATGCAACGTAAGTCAAGAAGTATAGGGTTTAAGAGGAAATGTGAATTTTTTCTGAATTGCTTGAATTTTTTCACAATTATTTTTCGAATTTTTTTTTACCGACACTCGGAGAATCGTCAGAACAGTTGATCAGCGTATCCCGAAAATTATTGAATACGAGACAAAATATCAAGAGGGAGAAAATGTTGCAGTATTTTTTTTTTTTAAATACGTTGACATTTTTTCAGATATTTGTCAAGATTTTTTTTACAATGTTTCTTTTCCAGTGCGTGTAGGCGCTTTTCAACAATTTTTTGGACGATTCTACGAGATACGGCGAAAAAAATGTCGAAAAAAAAAATAATTAAAAAATCGAAAAAAATTCAAGCAAATTTAAAATCGAAAATTAAAAGGGTTTCTCCCCCTGATATTTTGTCCTAAACGCCATACTTTTCGAGTTAAGCCATCCTACTCATCAGAGCGAAAATAGTAAAAGAAAAAATCTCACAGAAAAATTCTTTAAAAATTCCAGGCGATCCAGTATAAACTCACGCAACTCTTTACATCTTTGATATTTCCCCTCAAGCCCTATAGTTCTTGAGTTACGTTGCATTTTCCAAAATTTGTCTTTTTTTTAGCCAGAAATGAAATAACTATGCGAAAAAAAATCGTGCGAAACTTTTCGAAAAACAAAAATTGAACTTCTGCTACCCGATTCAAGTTTATCATGTGTAAAAATGATAAAACAATTTTCCACAAGTTATGCGCCTAATTGACGATGATCGAAAAATAGCCGAAAAACGGTCACGTACAAAAGTGCGTGGCAGGTCGAAAATAAATAATAAAAAATATTTCAAAAAAGAAAAACAAAGCTGAATTTGTTCTCATTAACACGCCGTTCGTTAAATTCGGTTATCTTTTTCTTTGACGGAGCTATTTAACTTTTAGTACGGCAAGAAATATCGACTGGTGGATCAAAACTTTTGAGCGCTGGTGTACTATATATATACCCATAAAATTATAATTTACAATACTAATATCATATGTTAAAAACGCTCGCTGATAAAAGCTTCCCCCTGAAAGAAGGGCGTTCTCTATGATGGATCACCCTTGAATGGAAAAAGGGACCGTCCGGCGGGTCACGTGTGGCAACTTTGGGCATCTCCAGGATCTCACCTCTTTAAAGAACGAACAAACTCTCCCGGAGCAATTCCCAAGAATTTTGTTTCGACCTTGCATCGACTTTGGAACCAAAGCGCTGATCAAAACATTCACTATTGTGTCTAAAAGTTACGAGTCCGCTTTGACCTTGAAGTGGATCCGAATTACCCTTGACCTTGGTGTGGATCCGAGTCAGCTCTAACCTTGACGCGAACCTCTGACTCCGAGTCCCCCCGACCTTCGAATGAACCAGAGGTCATACGAGCCCCCGCGAGGAATGACCTCTAATCGAATCGCGTACGAATCCAAATGCGAATATACTCGAGCTAAGTCTCTCGTTCCGGAAAATCTTTTCAAGAATCCAAGGCAGCTTCGAATCTATTTTCCCTGCCACTCAACGGACTTCACGGCCCATCCCACTTAGGTACGAAAATTAACGGAGACTTTGTCCTTGGAGTGCCATATTTCAGGTGTTTACATTTTTTTTTTTTTTAAGGAAACGCGTAAAGCTTTTTGAGTGCGGTTTTTCTTGCTTTTATTCATGATATACAGAACGTTAAAAAATTTTTTTTTGAAAAAATACCAAAATGGCGGCCGTTGCAGCTCCGTAAAAACAGGTCCTCAAATCGCGGGAGGTAAACGGCTGACATCACTGCCCCCTCTTTGTTGATCTGAAACACAAATTCAAAGCATATTATCAATCTGTGACCCTTTGGTCATGGAATGACGGATGGGTTTTTCGTTTAGTACAAATTTCGAAAAATGGAGGCAATTAAAAAAAAATCGAATTTTCGCGTTTTTTTTCGCATAAAAAGATAAATAATAAATGCAAAAATGTATCTATCGAAAAAACGATCCGTCATTCCGTGAAGACATATTTTCTGAGTATGCTCTCCAAATTTCAGGTCGATATGTTAATTACAGCGGTCAGGAGAGTGTCAGCCATTTTTAAAAACGTGTTTTCGAGAAAAATGCGTTTAAAGTTTTGTAATGTGTTTACACAAATGTGTTTATAATTACCGCTAATCGGCAATGCCTGGTCCATAGAGGCATCCCTCCTCTTCTTCTAGCTGCTCATGTTGAGCTCAAATTGATTTTTTGAAACTTTCAAGGACAAAGTCTCCCTTAAAAAGGTCGAAGTTTGCGCAACGAGTCGTGGATGTGTGCCCTGATGGGGATCGCGGGCGGCTGTACGCAAGCCTGAAAAGTGAACCTGAGGTGTATGCACGCTCCACTGAGCCATACCAGACACACCTCGGGGTCACCGCGGGAACTAGCCCCGTTGACGTGTTACACATATGCACACAACCTTCCCACTTTTATTTATATTAGGATCGATCCTTTTTTATTTCTAACTTACAATTATTTGTAATTGCAGTTTATATTATTATTGTTATTAATATTATTATTGTTACCAATAACATTAAGGGGAGATGTAGACCTAGGAGCCGGAAAAAAAGTCATTTTTGTGAAATTTTTCAAGGAAAACTTTTTGAAATTTCGGATTGGGGTTTTAATTATCTAAAAGTGTATACATTCAATAATATATTTGATTTTCTTTATTTAAAAATATCAAAAATATACAAGGACATTGTATATAATATGCTTGGAGCATCGTAAAAAAATCTGCGTGTACGGTACCCACTGGCGTTTCTGCAAAAATCATCTTAAAAAAATACCAAAAAGATTATTAAATTAGATACTGTAATCTAGTACTTGTCATAACCGATTTTGAAAATATCGATTTACTATAAAATGGCGAACGTTTGAACATAAATAGTGATTTTTGGGCCAAAAATTAGTTATTATTTTGCCTATAAAACAAAAACTAAGTACCGGAAAAGAAATCCTATGACAAGTACTAGATAATGGTGTTTAGAATAACCACAAAAAACCTCAAGGCAATCGGTTCATTGGTTTTCGAGAAATTTTGGGTACCGATTTGAAAAACGTGAGAGAAAAACGCGTTTGAAAATTTGGGAATGAATAAATCATAAAATTTGTCAACTTACATGGAATCATCGATACCAGGCCCATAGTGTGGGTCTTCTACGGTCGACGGAATGTTCATAGCTTCTAAATCCTCGACCTCAACCATCTAGGTGTATGTCTCTCCTTAATTATAATATTCATTACATTAATTATGTATTTATACATTTAGTTGGTACATCACCATATATTTGTTATAGATAAATCGTACGAACAATCAAAATATGTTATCATTATCAATATCATGTTTATTATTATAAATTACATTATAATTATTATTATCAATGCGATTCGAGGTGCAATTATTAAATGACTATAAAAAATATCTCAATTCCAATTACTTGCAGTTGCAATAGTTTTATAAGAATAATATTAATTGTAATATCATAATTACGATACACTGATTACGTATTCCGTACACTTCTAACCCGATAAAACGTCCTATAATTATAGGTCCCACGGACCTATCATTTCGACGGGCAAGAGCTCTAAAGAATTATTTTGTGAGAACGAAGATTATAATTCTTGAGTTAGTAGTGTGAGGTAAATTTGAGAAATATGTTTCTAAAGAAAAACGATCAACTGTTTTGAAAATTTCACAAAGTGTCGAATTTATGAGTGGAAGAGAGAAAAAAATTGGACATTTCGAAGCTCTTGAGCAACCACTTAAATATTCGTTGACCGGGTAAGCTCTCGCGAGGTTAATTAAACATTTTTAAAGCTTAAAGTTCATGGGTGAGAAGTGAACGAAAAAAAAAATCAATTTTTTAATGTAAATTTGTACTTTTAGGAGGCTTGAGCGACCTGTAAATATTTTTTGACCGCTCGCAGATTTCGCGACACTTTTATTCTTTAAAGAAGAGAATTGGATGGTGAGAAAAAAGGAAAAACAAATAGAGCTCAAATTTGTGCCACCCCTATATATATATATATATATATATATATATATATATATATATATATATATATATATATATATATATATATATATATATATATATATATATATATATATATATATATATATATACACACACACATATACATATATAATAATTTCCAGATAAATTTATTCGAAACTGGCGATGCTTTGGCAAAATAAATGAAGACTCAAATTTCATCGAATGATATATTTCTTCGTGGTATTATTCATATATGCACATATATATATATATATATATATATATATATATATATATATATAGATGTGTGTACGTATGTGTGCAAATATATATAAACTCCGCAGGGTGTAATTTTGTGCACCATATCGTTGGATTTATAAAGTATGATATATAGTATTGTCGCGGTGAAATAGCGCGACGATGGCCTAAATTCATATTTGCGTGTGGGTCCCTCGCAGGAGGCAGGAGGCCAGTGTTCTTATCAACGGAAATTGCCCGCGAAACACCGGGGTATCGCCACCCCTCTGAGAGAAATCCGCTTTTCGGAACACCCCCTTGCCCCTCTCGTATCTGCCATGTACGGAGTGCAGGCCTGGATATCCATCTAGCGGGCTTGGACAGAATATATATTTGCGCGAACGGATGTGGTGGGTTTCCGAGTCTCTCTCTGTCTTCCCTCTCCCTCCCCCCTCGTCGCTCGTATTCAGGATCCTCCCTATCTTCTCGGGTACTGCGATCTATTGAAATACATCGTCGGAGGGTTCTCCACACCGTCGTCTATAGAAATTCATCTCGTTGCAAATGGTCCGGATTGACAGATTCACAATGAACCGAGAGAGAGAGGGCTAGAGAGAGAGAGAGAGAGTTCCATTCCGCATCATCGATATTGGTAGCGAAGGTTTTATTTTTTTATTGCTGGGAGCTCGAACCGCGCGCTTGCTTTTGAAAAACACACTTTTTGGACACGATCAATTGAGGATGGAGCATTTTTTTATTTTCATCATTCGTGAACGAAGATTTTTCTTTCGATGTGCTTGCGTAACTTCGCGGAATTTGTTAAGGATTTAAGGCGTTACCCCCACTTGTAGCGCAAAAAAGGCCTTTTTCATGATTTTTTTTAAAGAAAACTACAAAACTTTTTTAATCGATCAATATACCATCTTAAAGAACACATCTTGAAGAACTTTCGGTAATTTTTTTTTTTTAAATATTACATTGTTTAGTGGCAAATGGCCGTCAATGAAATAATGTTTTTATATACACGGTTTGCGGTGACCAACATTGCGGAGAAGTGGATCATCTGAAAAAAAATGCGGATGGATTTAGTCAAATATAAGTATAAACTAGTCTTTAATCGAAGGATTTTAAAAAATATTCATTTTTCACAAAATGGCGGACAGTCAAAGTTAATGGTTCGATTCTAACGAAAAAAAAAACGGCCGTTTTTTGGCTATAAAACGGCCATTTTTATTTTCGAAAAAAAAAATCGAACGATTCAAGACTACATTTTTATGTATTAAATAAGCCTGCAAAATTTCAAGAAGATCGGTTCATTAGTGTTCGAGTAATCTTGGTCACCGACTTCAGAAATGCCATTTTGAGAAAAACGCGTTTAAAGTTTCAATTTCAGTTTACACGAAGAAAATATTTTTTTTTGTAAACTTACATAGAGTCATCTATTCCGGGCCCATACAGAAGTATGGGCCCGGATACTCATACTTCAAAAAAATGCAATAAAAAAAATCGATTTTTTCAAAATCGCAAGTGGGGGTAACCCCTTAACATTTTTTGCACATTTATTATCAAGGTCTGGGGAATAAGATTTAAATTAAAAAATGTTGGAAGAATTATTATTAATATTATTATTATTGTTATTAGTATCATCATCATCATCACCATCAAGATGATGTTTTTGTAATATTATCATTGTAATAATTATCAATTTATATGACTGTTGTAATGACAACAATAAACGAATCATTTCAAATAATCTAATTTTACATTATTATTATGTCAATTATCATTATAGTTATTAATAATCTCCTAATCATTGTTATTGTTCGCTCTCTTGCGAGTTCATTTTTAGAGGACGGACAATTAGTACATCAATTTTTAGCCGTATGTCAAAATAGTTCGTGCTAATGTGAGGAGAGTAAAAAAAAGACGAGACTACTCTGTGTAACGGACGAGAAAAGATTAGAGTACTATATATCCGTTAATTCCTAGCCGCGTATACAGAGGGTAAAATTCCCCTGCCCCTCCTTAATGACTGAATTAAGCCGAGGATTAAAATGACAGATAAGGGCGTACGGTGGCGAAAAAGTTGGAATTAATATTCATTTGGGTTTCACGCTTTTAATATATATTACATTGAGGCCCTTGCGCGGGTGCCTCGAATGGAGGGGAAAAAAGAAAAAAAAGAGAACGGAAGGTTTTTGCGTCCTCAAATATTCATGCCGACGATTCTGGCTCTGAGGGGGAAGAAAATAAACGAGTACGCAGGAAAATTACCGGCTCAACGGGGGGGGGGGGGGGGGCTAGGTAGGAGATGACTCTAGGTTAGGTCAGCCGGAGGGTCGAAAAAAGGGTCCAAACCGAAATGTCCAATTCGGGACGATAGGCCAGCAGATATCCTTCGCTAAAATGATGGGGCGAGGGGTAAAGGCTGGGGGGGATAACCCTTTAATCGCCCAAATTCTTTGAGCATCGCCGGTAAATGGCTCGTCCTGCATAGTGAGAGTAGTTTAGGAATTTCACGTAGGACGAGGACGTCACGAGGACGAAAAAGCCCATGGGAGACCATCATCGCCCAAGACCCCGTAGAAATTTAATTACAGCGTGAAAGTGAGTCGTTAAAAGTTGTCGGATGACGAGCCAGAGGAATACCCCCCCTTGATGCTGCTTCCACCCGCCCCCTCCTTGCCCCGTTACCGACCGTACCGCCATTACATAATTTCCCAACTCCTCTCCTAAAACTGCCTGATAATATCACTAGCGACCCCGCAATAGAAAAGGCCAGAAAATCAGATTTTTCTCGTATTTTTGCGACACGTGTTTTTAAATTTACAAAATTTATGTAATTTTTTACCACGGAGGTGGATATTTGAATTTTTCTCGATTTTTTACAGATATTTTGAGGCTCGATTGGACCTTTATTCGAGTACAATGAATACATTGAATTTGCGTTTAATTTTTTTGGAAAAATGTGTGTCCGGGGATTGGATTTTTTTTTTTTTAATGTCACCTTCGAAGGAGAGGCAGCGCGAGGAATGCGTCTGGCTAGAGTTCCACTCGCGAAGTACGCACAATGTAACAACAAAGCGATAGAGAGACACGTATAGTCATCTGTCCTCTACGCCCCCCGAAACTCCCACAAGCCAAACAAAAAGATGGATTTCTCATGGGGCGTGTTCCCGTTGCACGATTTTCCATCCATGTCCCAAGATGCCTGATGTTCGTAAAATCGGAGTCCCATCGACCTGAGGACGTCTATGACCCATAGGCGTCAAATATCCTCAGCTTAGTCGGGTACTCTTCATGGTCGGCCAGATTGTCCACTGGGAATGGATGCCCCCGTGACGTCATAATCAAAAGAGTCTCGCGAACCAAAAGTTGCAGGCCTGATAGCCTACCACCAGCCTGAGCAACCCGTTAGAAGCGTCTAGTCATCAAGAAACCCAAACAAACTCAGCCTAGTTGGGTGCACATCGTCAGACGAGCTGGATCGCCCATTGAGATGGGCGAGGGACACCGACACGTGGCAATCAACCGGGCGACTCTTTGGAGCCATGATTTTTCGGGCTGATATCCTGCCACCGATCTTTAGGACCCGATTCGGTAATAATGTAACATCAGGGCCTAGCGGGCCGTGATAGGTGAGCCTGGTAGTTCCGAGAAGAGGAGAAGCACAACGCTCCAGCAGGAAACGCCGAGAGCAAATCGATCGTCAAGAGCGGAATGCCCGGCCGGACGTTAGAATGCCCCTCGCGGCCTCAAAACTACTCTCGATCGGCAGTTTCCGGCCTGGCGAGCCAATGCGTGTATCCGTTCGATTCTCCATGCTGTGCGGTTCGGCAGAGTCAATAATCTGGCCATCCATACGGTTGTCGGCCTGAGTGTATACGTGTGCACATACAAACTCCAGCAAGCGAGAGGCAAAGATACCGTGAGAGGGGAAGGGGGCTTGAGCGTGATCTAGAAAACGCAGCGGTCAGGTAAGCAACAAGCAGGACAGGTCATCTACACGGGTGGGTGGATTCAGACCGAAGTTAGCCAAGTTCTGCCGGAGATCTGCTCCGCTGAGTTTGGTCAGGTCTCCCTTCCGCCCTCCTTCAACGCTGCATGCTCCGTTCCCCCGCGCACACACACTGGCTTCTCGCTCATTGTTTTTCATCCTCCGGTCTATCCTTCAACCGAGTGTCCAATAAGCTTGGCCTTCTTCACTCCGAACACACGCGAAAGAACCTCCTGACTTGCCAATTGCTCCGGACCCGTTCGCGTGGCTGATCCCGAGCCCGCGGACACGCAAAGTGGCCGTGGACTTGGCCGGACCAGTTTTAGTTGTCACCCCATTCCGTTACAAGGATTCCCATTCCAGGCGGAATCATCTAATGGCCACGGAGTTTGATGTCCCCTCAGCATGCCAATTTCGATGACTGATGATGTGGTCGCGAATGGTCTGCCATTCGCGAGAGACTTGGTTTCCATCAACGCTCATGCGCAGTGGGATCCTTTGATTTTCGTTGCGTCATTCTAACGAGGCTACCAGTCACCACTAATCTGGCATCGGATGAGCTCTGGTGCAACCGTCGAGAGCTGAAAAGTGGGTAATCAGCCTGGCCATCAGGCTTGATGGTTTCGGTCTGACGGATTGTACGAGTACTCTTCCAATGTGGAATCCTTTGATTTTGATCGGTAGTCATTGAACCACCAATCATAGTCGGGAATGCCTCCGAAGTGCCTTTGGTGCCAGCTAACCAGGCTTGATAAAGTGGCCTGGCTGACTTCACGGGTTAACTTTAACCACCGGTAACCAAATACAAAAGGGAAAAAACGCTGGCGCAACCCAAGAAGCAGCTTGACGTACGTGCAGATCAATCATTCGATAGCGGAATCGTCACGGACATCAGTCCACCCCACCTGCGGTAAGATGAACGCTTTAAGGTCGTAGCTAACGACACGGAAAGGCAGGCTTCTCTTGCCGTACTCGCGCGTGTCTAACGGTAGAGTTGATCGTAGGAGGCGGGTTTGAAATCAGGGAGTTGGGGGAACGGTGTACTTATTCATGCGTGTACAAAGCCAGCTCAGTCCAGGCCTTATTTAAGACGAACGGAAGCTCGGACACGTGTTACGTGACTGGCAAAAGGGGTTTATACCTACGTGCCACGAGTCTCGTTATTCGGCCGACCTTTGACGAATCGCGTCCCTGCGTGCACAGCCTCCCAACTATACTCGGACCAACAGCCGCCAGGTATCAGGACTCGGAAAGCGGCGAAGCAGCCCTTACTAGGCGGATTAGTACAAAGAGGCCCATGGACTCGCCCTAATCATTGTTCAATCGTCGAGAAGACTCGGGCTATTTACTCGGTTCATCAAAAGCAACCCGGTAGTTGATCCATTGCCCAATAACCGAAACACATCCAGCCATACCTGGAACATCAACGAGCCTCCAATGGGAGCCTGCTAGGATGAATCAAACGATCGATCAGCATCAGTCGTGAACCTTAGACGTGTCATAGGTGTCGAATCGCTCCCTTGGGTTCGGATCTTGACGTGTTCGATGTTCCGGTAATGAGATCCTACGATGGATTCGATATCATTGGCTGAAATCCGACTTGGATGGGAACTCTTGATGTCACTTCGGCTAGGAAGCATTGATGCTCCCAATGATCACACGGGACGCGGATGTCCTTTACGGACTTGCAGGAAATCGCACTATGAAAGCACAGTTGAAATTGAACGCAGTTCACAACCGCCAATCAATTCCGCGTCTTCAACCAATAATCCACCAAGTTTTTTACGTGTGCTGGAGAAGGTTGTTTGTGTTGATGGAGGGCGCGTACGGACAAGAGGTGAAATGATGTGCTAAATCGATATTGCCATTCTCAGGGGGATTTGTCGCCTCTGTCGCCTTGCTCTCTTGGTCGCTCTCGCCGTTCCGTTCTCCAACATCATGGACCTTCTTCGATGGCTGTAAGTCCGCTACGGTAGCTTACCTGGATCCGGGCACTTTTTTCAACGTTGATTCGAGGCATGATTCCGGTTACCGCGTTACGTACTCGTGTCTTTGGCGGCCCCTTCTTGTAACTTGGCCCTTTTTTACTCCAACTTCTCTTCTCTCCCTTGCGTTCGTCTTCTTTTTGTTCGTAGACCGGCAATGCTTCACGCCATCAGCCTGGCTTGAAGGGCAAATCTCTCTCTCTCTCTCTCTCTCTCTCACTCTCACTCTCACAATTTCTCATTCTTTCCCATGTATCCGTGGCGTAGACCCGATCTGTTCGAGAATGGGAACCAGCAAGCAAATCGTCCCTAGCCTCATAGGCGATCAACGATCGTGATCATCAAACAGACCTGCAATTACCTCGTAATTTATGCGTGTCACGCTGCTTCCCGAGTGATGCTAGCTCGAGCGATTCACGTGAAGCACGAAATCGAAGGGAGCCCCGGAAGTCATTATAATTTATTACGCTCATTTCCCTACACCCTGGCAGAAGGATGCTCCGGTCGTTTGTTTCAATGTCAACCTTGTGAGGGATCGTGTTGACTTTTCTCGGAGTGACCGTGTTGATTTTTCTTTCGTCTATCTTTAGTGATACGTCGATACTTTTTTGTAAAAATAGTAGAAAAAAGAACCCCTGTCATGACATTTCCTTATGTGTTCCAAATGATGTTTGCTATTTGGTTGAAGTTTGATGATATGTGAATCACAAAATCAGATTTTTGCCTAGGCATGGGACCTATCGTTTAAAAGCTCCTGACATGCAAACATAAGGAATTATTATTGTTTCTCGAGAAAAAAAATAATTTAGTAAAAAAAAAGTTTAACTTTGAAAATATGAAAAATTCTACGAAGGCCAAACAAAAATCATTGTGATTTTTCGACCTTTAAATAGGATTAAAATCCCATAAACAGTAGGATCATTAAAAAGTTTCCTTAACAGAAGAATCCTAATGCGTGAACATGGGAGCAATTTTAAAGTCGAAGCTAGCAGGGCGGAGATAGTCCTGCCCTTTCGGTCTCCATGACTCCCCGAGGGGCTGTTATAGAAAAGCCGTTTTTCGAACGGTCAAAGGTAGGCAGGGATGTTTTCGCTCGGGGAATAATTCGCGGGACCACCCCATTACGCGATCGGGGAATAACTTTCCAAATTTCATCCACGATAAATATCGTGACGTTCGATTTTATTTTTTCGTTCTTCAGCTTTCCATAGCGGGGCAATAAAAATAGGGTTTTTTTTTCGTCTCGTCCCGCAGTCACGTTCGCTGGTCAGCAGTTGATAAAAACGACGTATCGTGTTTCCAATACGAGGAAAGTCCTACGTGCCTTCTTTTTTCCTTTTTCTCGTGAAAATTCACAATACGAGGGTTGTTTTTTTTTCTCTCACCCCTGCATTCGCGGTGAAGCTTCGCGAGTGAGTCAGCGAATTTTCTCACGAATCTTTTTTTTCCCCTCGTTATAAGGTAGTCACACATTTCTGAATATCCACCCAAAAAAATAAACCCCCCGGAAGGCTTTTTTTCTTTTTCTTTTTTAAGTCCCGCACCCCAAAATTGCCACTCGAATTCGACACGTGAACAGATAAGTGGACCAATAACTATCGGACCAGATCAAATGACGGCCTTCTTTTTTTTGCGCCACCTCAGATTCGCCCCAACTTTCAACCCCCTGTCGAGATTCGAGTGAGTGCTATCTGCGTGATCTCTTCAACGACGGGGAAAAGTGCGCACGTGAAAATAAACATGTGAAACATTGCCGCGGGTGCGTGGATGCACGAGAGAGTGACAATGTGTCTGTGCAGAAGCCAAGTGTATTGTCAAAATTGTCTGGGCGAATACGAGTTTCTCGACAAGATTTTTTTCTTTTTTTTTACTGAAAAGTCAGTGCAAATATATAACGTATGTACAAATAAATTGATAATTTGCAATGAATAATACTTTCAAACACGTGAATTTTAAAAATAATAATACCTTCAAAGCGATGTATACAATCAAAATGTAAATTGTTATAATTATACATCCATGCGTGGGTGTAAATGGATATATATCTATACACACACACACACACACACACACACACACACACACACACACACACACACACACACACACACACACACACACACACACACACACACACACACACACACACACACACACACACACACACACACACACACACACACACACACACACACACACACACACACACACACACACACACACACACACACACACACACACACACACACACACACACACACACACACACACACACACACACACACACACACACACACACACACACACACACACACACACACACACACACACACACACACACACACACACACACACACACACACACACACACACACACACACACACACACACACACACACACACACACACACACACACACACACACACACACACACACACACACACACACACACACACACACACACACACACACACACACACACACACACACACACACACACACACACACACACACACACACACACACACACACACACACACACACACACACACACACACACACACACACACACACACACACACACACACACACACACACACACACACACACACACACACACACACACACACACACACACACACACACACACACACACACACACACACACACACACACACACACACACACACACACACACACACACACACACACACACACACACACACACACACACACACACACACACACACACACACACACACACACACACACACACACACACACACACACACACACACACACACACACACACACACACACACACACACACACACACACACACACACACACACACACACACACACACACACACACACACACACACACACACACACACACACACACACACACACACACACACACACACACACACACACACACACACACACACACACACACACACACACACACACACACACACACACACACACACACACACACACACACACACACACACACACACACACACACACACACACACACACACACACACACACACACACACACACACACACACACACACACACACACACACACACACACACACACACACACACACACACACACACACACACACACACACACACACACACACACACACACACACACACACACACACACACACACACACACACACACACACACACACACACACACACACACACACACACATATATATATACCTAAAAAATAAACTGCAAATATATAAATTTTCCAAACAAATGCTTGTCGAAAAATGTTATCTTGTAAACCAAAAAACCAATAAAAAATTTTAAAAAATCAAGAAATATAAGTGCAAAATAAATTAATTTGGCACATAACAGCTTGTAAATGAAACAAAAAGCAATAAAAATAAAGGTAAACCATTTTTTTTTTGAAATATCAATGCAAATATATCGTGCCTATATAAATGAATAAACGACTTTAAATGAATAATATTTCCAAACACATGAATTCAAAAGACTAATAATACTTTTAGAACAACATATACAATAAAAATATAACTTATTATGATTAAGTATCTATTCACATGTGGGGGTATAAAAAGATATGTACTATATTTAAACAGAGATTTAAAAAATCGAGAAATACAAGGGCAAAATCAATAAATGTGGAAAATAACAGCTCTCATCAATTAAATGAATAATAAATAAACAAAACAAACGTAAAAAGGACCTGCCCCGTACTATAAAACACGTTGATTAATCCGCGGTGGATTCGAGCAAAATTGCGAGAATAAAATTGTACGTCGTACGTCATCCTGGACCTGAGAGAGACTTCATACGATTGGGGAAAGAGAGAGCGGGCATGAGGGAGAGAAAAAACATAACATAAATAAAGGAGCGAGAAGTAAGAGAGCCCATACCGAGAGAGCTTTTCGTTATGGGCGAAAGCGAGTCACCTTTTAGTACGGTCCATTTTTCGAGGGTTGGTGGCTACGAGCCAGTAAAGCCGAGCATACTCCGGGCCTCTCCGCGTTTACTCTGTGATTAAAAAAAAAAAAAACAAGAACTGACTCGCTGTTGTGTTTCGCAACGAGCGAAGGGAAGGCGACCGATGGAGGCAGGGACGATGAAAAGGAGGACATTCACGAGGGTCACAGAGCGAGAGAGAGAGAGAGAGAGAGAGAGAGAGAGAGAGAGAGAGGCTGAGGGAGAAGATGGAACACAGAGGGAGAGAGAGAAGCGGTGAGCTGGGAATATTGTGTATTCGGTGGGCATTACAATGGCGGCCGCGGGGCTCCAAATATATTAGTTAAAGGGGATGCACAGACGACCAAGAGGGCAGAGATCTACACAGGAACGAAGGGTGACTCTGTCTTTCCCTCGGTTGACATATGCGCCAAAGTCCCTCATTACCAATGTACACTATTAGAAAACGTCCCGATTCAAATTCAGTAGGAATTGCCAGGATTGGCGAACTCAATGTCATCAATATCTGGATATCGGTACAGCTGATCCTGAAGTAACCAGATTATAGCCAAGATACATCTACAATCCAACCTGCAGGAGATCGATTAATAAAATGCTGTCAACTCCAGTCACCATCAATTTCGCAAAGTTCGTATGACTGTTGCAATCCATGCTCATCAACATGGCAAACTTTGTTGCATTATTGGTCCAGATGCCGGTACATCTGATCCAGAAGGGACTCCCAGCCAAGTTCCAACCGGAAGCCAACTTCCAGGAACTGGATAAGTGAAGCGCTATCAACTCCAGTTAAGATCCGCGGATGATCGTGCTCACCTCAATACGAAAACGCGGTGGCCTTATGGGGATTCTTGAATCATCGATGATGATCAGCGATGATCGTTGAGACGATAACTAGCACGGTGATACGGCGAAACAACCTTGAAGAAGAATCATTCGAATATTCACCTTGGTATGTTCGTGGGAAGAATATCAATGAGGGATTCCTCGTCATAAAGATGGTTAAAGAATCAACGGTTGACTGGACAACCTAAGGAATTTCCGGTCTTTCATGACAATAATTTTCATGACCCGCGGATGCCATGGAACTCCATAGTTGACGTGACAATGTTGATCGTCACTCAGGTCTCCGGGTTGATCAACGATATCTCGGAGAATCGAGACGGCCAATGGAAATGAGCATGAGAGTGCCTTGACACCCTCATTTAGTAGTCATTCATGTCCCCACTGCAAATCTTGGCTTGATCATGGTGGTCGATATCGATGACTCTCTCCAGAACATTGTAAGCTCTTCAGCAGCATAATTAACGCGCGAGGGATTATTTGAGACATTGTCGGTAGACGGGAAGTCGTTAGTCCACTCCTGGTTGAACTATCCCGAAGGACACCCTGAGAAATCGTGTCCGGGGTGAAGGACGAGAACCTAACCGACGGCGTCAGGTGGTTGGCGTTAATCATTCCGAAGGATCCCGATAGCTGGGGACCACGTCGCAGGAACCTTTGGTCAGTAACGGGAGGAGGCTTTCGACCTAACCTCGCTGAATAGTCTCTCGCTTCACCCTTCAATCTGGGACAGGCACGCAAAGCCTGAAAGCTCACGAGTGCATGTCACCAACCGAATTCGATCAGGTTGAAAATACAACACCCAGGCTTGAAGCAACGCGTGTCACCAGAGCTCCGGGGCCAAAGAGTACTTTGACTCAAGCCTGGTTCAGATGCAAATCAGATTGCCGAAGCGTGACGCGAAATTCAATCGAGGATCGCGAGCAGTTCGTTCTTGGTGATCCCAAGAATGTGGCGGAGTGCTCTTTGGATAGGCCGACGCGATGCAAGGAAAACAGACCTTGTTCAGTTTCTGCGCTTCCAACTCAATGCCGCAAGTCGAACGAGATCGGGAACGCTGAACGATGGTGGCTCGACGGCGATCGAACACCGCCGGAAAGATAATACACCGATGGTACAGTTTGTGCTTTTACGCGTGTGTGTGTGTGTGTGTGTGGGTGGATGGGTGGATGTATTCGCGTACAGAGGGACACACCGAGACATGGAAAGGTGAGTCGGATATGGCTTTCGAGGGGTGAGGGCGACACGAAGGGGCGCACTTCGAGGATCGGGGTGCTTAATGAACGTCGATGGTGTGCTGGGGTGGTCGAAGGAGGGCTCGACGCTCGATACAACTCCTATATATCCAAAAATACACAGGGTGTACCAAGAGTCGCTTCCGGACCTTGCCTAGTCAACGGATCGTCAAATTCTTAAGATAAAAGTCCTGAACAACTTTGCCATTGGATGCGCCGTTCTCCAGATATCAAATGATCAATGATAGCCAATCCGGCGAGGAGGGGCGTGGCTCACTCTCAGCACACTCGCATCGGATTGGCTATCACTAAATAGTCAATATCCATGCAACGACGTGTCGGAGAGACGCATGCTCGGAGACTTTTCTCTAAAAAAATTTGCCATCTACCTGTACATCCCCATTCCGACTCGATATCTACGACACCCCATATATAACACGTAGGTATAGACGGTGTGATATAATAGACCAGAGCAAAACTCACCCTCGTCGGTGGAGGCCGAGCAATCCCCCTACATCCTCACGCTATACCGGAATGCAGATATATGCGGAGGAAAAGCCGCGATGTTTAATTGAAATACGGCGAGGCAAGAGTCACACATGTTCACGCTCAGGCAACCCTTCGTCTCCCTGCACCAAACCACGAAATTCTCCACGGTCAACTTCGATACGGGAAATATGTATATGCATATAAACGTGATAACAAATGTGAAATGTCGAAATAGGATTACGTGCTGCTTCAGCAAATGACGACCAAGATGACCTTGGATCACTCGCAACTACGATCAGAATTTTGTGAAACGCGTACAACGAAATCTAATCGAATTTTCAAAACAAAAAAAAATGAACTCGGACCTGAGGTCCCGTCTCTCGGGTGCGGACGTCAGCCGAAAAATTCACGTCGGTGGTTATTTGATGGTGGGTGACATGCGAGATCGTGACACGAATTTGAGAAGCGAACAGGCTCCTCATCTCGCCTTCCTCTGTCCCTCACAGAATGCACGTATCCTAAGCGTCAATCTACGAGGCCTCGAAGGACTCTGGCTTGACCCGTTTAGCGTCCTTGAATACGGGAGAATCTAGGAGTATCCAGTTTGCGAATCCGGAAGGCACGCAGTGGGCACCAGGTGGCAGTTCAACTTCAATCACCAGATGTTCTCCAGCCAAGGCTACTCCTGAAGACGTCACCGACGTTCCTAAAAACATTTGGAAGCCATCATCCTGAAGACATCTTCAAATAAGATAGAGCTCAAAGCTCCCATCCAAGAAGCAAACCGTCTCCAAAGTAGATTGGCCGACATGAATAGAGAAACCAACAGATTCCTCAAGGTTGAACCCACGTTCTTGTCAACCTGTATAAAGCTGGGCTAGCCGCACCATCAGGCTCGATGATAAGCTTGATCGCTAGGAACAACAGCTATCACCTACATTGGCAGAACCATTGCCATTTGGCAATGGTTCTGCCAAGGATGGATCCACCCTAGTTCATATGCAGTAGTGTATAACTTCCAGCTCTTCTCACATGATGCCAATGAATTTAATCCTCGGTTTGGGTGAATCGTCGACCTCCGTGTAGGGTTTTGATGAGAGCAAACTGCTCGGAAGGTACACGAAAAGCAGATGAAAGGCTTTTGCACATACTTCAACATGTTCAGGCATAAGCACGCTATACTCGGGGTATTGAGATATACTCGTGAATAGCCAGGGTATCCAATCGTTCATCTTCTCCGACGGATATACCCACAAGCCCCATTCCACGTTTCCACCTTCTCGCTTCCACCGATACCAACTCCTGTATCACCCTGCGCACCAGAGCGCTCCGAGTAAACCTCGAAATATATTAGCTCAACGAAGCGAGTCGAGCGTGGAGGAGAGTTTCTCTGCGAGGAATTTCTCGAGCAGCGTTGCCCTTTGTTTTCGAAAATTCTCCCTTCTTGGTCCACGTTGGAATGATGGCAAGCACTAGTCTTCAGTTCGAAACGTACACTCGAATACCGAAATCTCTGACAGTCCTGCATTGGATTACACTGACAATGCGAATGGTGATGTGCGTTTGGAATGTTGGCTCTTAACACTCTGACATCATGCCTATCGCCATTGAAGGACGTCAAAGAGCTGACTGACGGGACAGAAAGTCTGGAAAAAGGCCTAGGTGCTGGAAAATCTCTCTTCTTGAACTTTCAGGTCCTTTTCCAACCTTTCTCGTCATCACTGGACGCCCTCAATTAGTTCGATGAGGAGGAAGAAGAATAAATCGCGAAAAGGATTTTGGAAGATTGGAACACCTTTCTTCCAATCTTCTGGGAGGACCGGACCGAAAGGATGGTTCTTCTAGCCATCCCAGGTCTTTTCCAGTCCTTTCCTATCATCATTTCAGGATCTTGAAGAGCTCAATGACCAGGGAAAACCGGAAATCGACCTGACAGACACAGAAGATATTCTTTCCAGCTCTTTGGAAGGTTCCCCCAGGTGTTCTTCCAGGCTTCTTTGCCCTTCTCTTCATCAACCTTCGCTTAGGTCTTCCAACGATGATTGCCATCCCATACGAGAGCTCCTGAATTTTCGACCTCGCAGTTCCTTTCACTCTTCTCCACCTCCCATCTTTTAAAACGACACGAAAACAAAAAGCAAGCGCAACGTCCATCCAAGCGTGACATTGGCTCGACCTTCAGAGCGGCTGCGATTCCGGACGCCTCGCCACGAACCCCTTCCCCTCATTTCTCTTCCCTTTTCAGATCCAAAAGTGAGCGAACGGAAACGTGGATCGCAAACTTGTTCCCCGCTTTGATGCCTTTGATTTTCTTCCTCCTCTGGGAAAGGCAGCCGGGGAACCGATGCCTTCCAACCGTGGCACGAACCAGGAAAATAGAAAGGAAATTCGCTCTCGTAGGACTTTGAGAACGAGAAGCAAGAAACGAAGATCGAAGATTGAAACTTCTGGAATTGGATGTCAGATCGTGCGAGTTCGTCTCGAGGAAGTCTTATCGTATTGCTGCCAGGCGCGTGTGTCGAATCTTTAACGGGGGAACAAAAAAGAAAAGCCTAGCTCGTTCCTCGCACTGTATTTTTTATCCATTGCTTCCTTCAGGATCTCGGCGTCCGATCCCTCGGCGGCCATTCGATCGTCTCTGTGCTACTAGTTGAACGGCCCCAATTCGAAACCTCGACATATCTGCCACCTGGCGTACTCCAATTCAACACCAGGACATCTTTTCGTTTCGTATACTTAGAAAGAAAATGTTGTTGACTGCATCTTTAGCATCCCTGGTCGCCATCTAGGGCCAGGGGGAGATGAAAGAGAGGTCGTACTTCGATGTGACCGACTGTTCCGTTTGTTTTGACGACACGGATCCCTCGATGTTTTTATCCCACCATACAAAAAAAAGAAAACATTCCATCCACCTCTCGACCCCATTTAATGCTACTTTTTAACCCCCTTAAGAATACATATTCAGCCGCCGGCTATTCGAAGGGGACCCTCCTTCTCTCTCTTGTTCAGCTTCTCCCTTTTCGCGTACGAGCTGACATCGTTAGGGACCAAAAGCTTTGATGTTCAAACACCCTGGGTGAATACCACCACAGTATTTTCCCTCTACAGCCTCGCCGCCAGGAATTATCATAGGTATCCGAAATTACACAATAGCTGTTGTGAACAAAGTTCAGCCACCTTGAATTAAGTCAGCAAGTGGATCCATGGGTTTTTAATTATTTCGCACAATTTAAACATCACGTTGCGGCGAGGAGAAGGAGGTTGCGCAACGGGAAAAGCCGCAGAGTTCTCCGACCTGGATTGTCACGAACGAGATAACATTGCTGCGACAACGATGAATCACCGGATACGCTCGAGTTGGAGCCCGTATGAGCGAGGCATGAGAAACGCGTGCCAGGCTCGTGGCCCCACGGAAATTTGCATCCTAAGGCGCGATAACGCCATACGCGACAACAATTATGCCGAGACGGAAGAACGAGATAGAGGGAGTACCAGAATGCAATATCAACGTCGAAACACTTTTTATTCGCGTGTAATTGACAGTTGTAATGACAGTTATGAACCCCCCCCCCCCCCCCCAACTCACGCAGCTTCAACAGGCCATCAAGATGACAATATGCGCCAGTAAGATCAAGAAGTGTGGTTGAAATCTTAAGAAACAGCTTGAAGCTGTTTTTTTCTTACCAGAAGGAGGGAAAAGGTAAATAGATCACCTACCAACCATGTTCCATCATCTAATCAAACGTTGGAGACATGAACCTTATTTCCTCACAATCAATAAAGACAACGAGTAACCGAAGCAACGCAGCAGCGCTGTCTCTCGATGCCGGATCAGAAGCGAGTTGCGAGCCCAATGTTATGGCTGGGAGAAGGTGAATTCCTGATTCCTGAAGTCTAGAGTCAGATCTAAGCCTCCAGATGTCTGGACTGAGTCTGAAGTCATCACTGATCTTCGCTGCAGAGTCGGTAATCCGCGGCTTGTTTCCGAAGCAGAATCGAAAGTTGCAACGACAACTGTTTTTCTGACCAATCTGCTAACTGCCATTGACCTACCTGAAGCATCTTCATAGTCCCAACATCTAAGGATCCACCAGCCGGGTCTGAGCTCCCGGATAGTTGAACTGGACACCCTGCTGGACACACTGGACATCCAAGGAATCATTTTCGTTCGACTTGGGAACCTGCTGAAGGAAATACTAACACTCCCGACAGTTGGTGGATACCCCAAAGGAATGTCAGCAAGTCCAGAAAGCCGAAAACAACCGGTCTTGGATGGTCCGTCCTAACTGATACTCTCAACATTTAGTGGAGAACCCAGAGAAGTCCAGGCAAATCCAGAAAGTTGGCGAACAACTGGCCCCTGGTGGCCTATCCACCCAGAAGTACTTGGAGGGTCTTCATGAAGTCTTGGGTCTTGAGGGTCTTCAGAAGTACTTGGAGGGTCTTCATGAAGTCTTGGGTCTTGAGGGTCTTCAGAAGTACTTGGAGGGTCTTCATAAGCCGAGCCTCACAGATGATCCTGTCTTCTGTCATTTATTGGCTACCCGATCGTTTTACCTCACTCTGCCATTCCAGCCTAGGTTGTCCCCTTAGGATGGTCAACAACAACGTCCAGAGACCAGCCACTCAACAATTCAAACACAACAAAAACTGCCTTCCAGATCACCCCGAGCCAAGTGGGCGCGCCTGCAGAATGGCAACCTACTGGACAGCAAAGATGATTTGCCGAGATTGGCAATTACCGATCATGCGCCTGCGGCCTCTATTTGCTCACTAACCGCTTCTTCAGAGCATACTCAGGTACGTGTACACAGTACACGTGAACTCGAGGAGCTACGACGCTTCCGTAGACGGACTATCATGCAGAAGCTTCACCGGAGAACTCTTACACGGCGACCTTCGTCGTTGACCCGTCTCTCCGGAGTGTCGAGGAGGCAGGAGCAAGTAGCTGAACAGTTAGCTCACGGAGGCACTCACACAGTCGCTGCTCCTCCTCTCTTGCATGCCCACCGGTACACAATAACATCCCAGTGTCCATACGCGCTCGCCTCACAGATCGCGATCCGTGTGTACCCGAGCAAACACATTACAACTTGACGAGGGACGGCTCATGGTACTACGTGTGCACATCGGAACGAACGTCAATTGATTGCCTAAGCAACGATGACATTCGGCC
Organism: Ophion slaviceki; assembly: GCA_944452715.1. Classification (NCBI taxonomy): domain Eukaryota; kingdom Metazoa; phylum Arthropoda; class Insecta; order Hymenoptera; family Ichneumonidae; genus Ophion; species Ophion slaviceki. The sequence continues at coordinate 2,142,766 of OX101789.1, forward strand.
GGACAATTCGATAAACACGGAGCCCATTAGCGTCTGGCAGCCCGGGTCAATACTCCGATGGGTGACCGTTCGGCCGCACTTGCGTCGTCCACCGAACGAGAGGCAGTTTTACCTAATTTGTTTGAGTTTGCTTTTGCGGTTCTCCACGATTTCACAAAAGTCCACCAGGGCGCAAAAAAGTCGTAAACATTTTTGACAAAAACGGAGGCCATTTTGAAAATGTGTTGAAACAAAAGGAAATAATTTGGCACGGTCCGCAACGCAAGCTAAACAAAACTCATCGAAACTCTAAGAGAAGCCTCGCGAATCACGATCGTATCGTGCAAAATTGACGCTTCGCCGAAATGCCGCCAGGTGGCGGCAGCACGAGACTTTCTCGCGAGAGAAAAACTTCACCCGAGTGTCTATAAGGAGTCTCGCGGTCCGCGTCATCCACGACTGCCATTCTCTCGACAAATGGCTGATCACAAATTACGCAATGGTTTAATTTGTGATGCACCGTTAGGACGCCGAGGATTTCCGCTCGTAAATCTCGAGTTTAATTTGCAAAATGGCCGCTACAAAGTGGTCGGGCTTTATCGTTTCCCGAGCAACCGAACGATTGGATATATACACGTACAGGGTGGCAATTATTAGGTGGCCATGTGCTCTTCAAAGATCTTATGCGGACATTTTGTAAACGAAAAAATATGATATTTAATGGTTTTTCAAGTTATCTTTGGAAAAAAATAAAGCCTACTTTTGTGATGAGTGATATTTGCCAACTAAGGATTCTGAAAAAAAAGAACATTTCATTTTTAACACAGTACGATGAAGATAACCAAATTCCAAATACGAAAGGCGCCGAATAAAAATGTTGGTTCATCTCGTCATCGAGAAACAAATTATCACAGATGCATGTCAAAATGGATAAATGGATATTCCATTTGAATAGAAAAGTTTCTCTAGCTGTATTTCATATTCGAAATTCAATTATCACCATTTTTCTTACCCAAAATAGAATTTAATTTTTTTCCAGAGTACTCAAATTTTTGTGGCGAATAATACTCATCACAAAAATACAGGTAATTCTTTATACAAGTGACTTCCGAAAAATAAGTCTAGATTTTTGTTTTACCATTCTCTCATTTATTGCGTTGTAAATGGTGATATTCAGTCGAGGGAAGCTTAAATTTTTCATTAACAAATTTTTAACGAGCACAATGTCGAATTTTTCGAAAACTCCTGTATTATAACCCTCACGCCGGAGGGGGTTACCGAATACAAACAAACCCAAACAAACTCTTGTATTAAAACCCTCGCGACGGAGGGGGTTGGGTTTGTTTGCGTTTGTCTTCAGGAAGGCTTCTGTTATAAATCCCCTCTACCCTCCACCCCCCAATATAGGCGTGGAAATGTTCAAAAATGCCCTATTTTATCACGTGTTTCCACGAACTTCCAAACCCCATAACTTTTTATGGGGAGGGGGAGGGGTGAATTTCAACTTCCCCCGAATGAATATCATCATTTATAACCAAAAAAATGAGAAAATAGCAACAAAAAATGTAAGTCTAATTTTTTCGGAAAAGTCACTTATCTAGAGAATGACCAAAATACGCGATATATTTTTCGAAGAGAACTCGAAAAATCTTCGCGCCAGGCCCTTGAAAAACTCACGGCCACCTCATAGCTGCCACCCTGTATACATCGCAATGCTCTGCTGACTTTACTGCCATTTTTATTTCCAGGTTGTGATTCATATCTGGCATCATTTATCGTCAACGCATCCAGGACTTGCTCCACCTAATGTTTATCCGTTTCTTGCTTTCGAATTTAGAATTGTCTCGCTCCAACTATTACGTGCAATCGTCGACGGTACAAGGGGCTTGGGGGGGGCTCGTTCAGCCTTCTGGCGAGTGAAAATGACCAAGGAGACGATATTTCGCATAAACGAGAGGGCGCACATCAACGGAAATCGTCGAGGCTCTTTCTCCGATGTGGCTTCGCGGTTTCGTGGCAAGTTTGCAACGAGGCAATTATCAACTCGGGAGGTCGGCTTAAAAAGAGACAGAGAGGGGGGGGGGAAATAAACGAGGAGAAATAAAAGAGGCAGTCGTCGAATGTCTTCCCAAACAAACCAAACGACAAGGACCGAGCGAGAGTCGAGGAAAGAAGCTCGATGTTTGTCTCCTGAAATGAGTATACTCGGTCGTTCGAAACTTCGGAGCAAATATTTTTATCCTCCGCGACATTGCACACAGACGAAAAATAAAAAGAGCCAAGCTCTCGCAATGAGCAATCGTAATCGCTTTTTTTTACGATCCTCCTTTACGTTCGGCAAAACGAGACGGCGCGAAAAAAAACGTAAAGTCGAATTGAAAAAGAAATTCGTTTTTTGGAATTCATTTCGAAAATTGGGGCAGCGCGAATGATTGTGATGATGGGAAATAATTCGGCAAAATCATAATTTGAAAATAAAACTATGAATATCATTTTTTTAAACTCTGTAACCGAAGCAAACCCAAGCGAGATAATTGAGTAAAATGACCATTGAAAATAATTCAGTGAAATGTTAATTCGAAATAATTGAAGAGAATGATCGATAAGGAAAAATCCAAAATTAACGAAACAGTGGGTAGAAAATTGAAAAAGAAAACTGCGAACCCGAAAAATACCCAAGCGAGATAAAGTGAATAATTGAAAAAACCAAAATTATCAAAATAATGAGAAAAAAGCTCCGAAAAGTTGAATGCTGACTGCTCAATTCTTGAATGATTATTATATGAAATTAGAATCTCGAATGAGAGTGGCTCGGAATTTTTTTTCTCCACATTTCATCATTTTCCAAATCTGAACATTTTATTTATGTTAACATTTTTCTTTGTATTTTTCAATTTATGATCGTCGATCGAAATTTCGATACGATACACATGGCCGTAAATAAAAACGATAAAAAAGTTAACTATCGAACGTCCGGCTTCCAAGCAGAATTTAAAACAATTTTTTAACCAGCCTCGCGACTTGAATCAAAGAGGAAACAATTCAGGATCGCTGACAAAAATTCGAAGCCGCGATTAAAAAATAAATCCGCCAACAAGATAAATTATTTTCGAAATACCTCTGATCGTTATTGCAAAGACTCTTTTTAAGCTTCGTCTGGTACATTATCGTTCCTGCACAATATGGGACTCAAATTTTTTTTTCGGGGAAAAGGCATTTTGCAATTGTTTCGACGAAATAATAAAATCGGTAGCTGGGTTTCTCGACTATAAAAATTCCTTCGGGTCGCTAATTCGATCGGCGATCACCTCGAGTACGATTTCGTAATACTCGGACTTTCGAAAAATAGTTTCCCATGATTTTTTTTATCGATTTATTTTTTTTGCGGTACCGCAGGCTCGCGGCAAACGTTTGTGACTCAATAGCCCGCGAAAGGCTCGATACATCACGGAATTCCTATCCGAATGAGAATCTAAGCAGATATCTCGTGATTCCGGGCATGAGATAAAGGTGGAACGTGGCACGGGACATCTAGGCTGATCTATATGCCCGATCACGTACGATCGTACGTCTCGGACGCCCCGTTATCCCGCAGGGCCCCGCAAAGGGCCGATACACCCTGAATTAATAATTGAAATATTTGTCGAGATCGAGCCACGAGGCCGCTTCGTCGCCGACATAATCTCTTTAATATTTCTCGGGAATAACGTCCCCGAGATATTAAATCAAATATTCCTCACTACCGAGAGTACGTTCTCTCGAATTGCCGAATTTCATAATTTTATCGGATTTTCAAATATTTCAGTATTGCCAAAAACGGAGCTTGAAAATTGGACAAGTATCTTTCGAAATTCGGATGAAAATATGTTTGTTGTGATTTTTTTTCGAAAAGCCTACAATTCCGATTCTTCAGTTTTGTTTTATTGCTTTTTTCAAAAATTCTTATTCTATTTTCGTCATTAAGGCGTACCCCCACTTGTAGCGCAAAAAAAGGCCTTTTTCATGAATTTTTTTAAAGAAAACTACAAAACTTTTTTAATCGATCAATATACCATCTTAAAGAACACATCTTGAAGAACTTTCAGTAATTTTTTTATTGAAAAATATTACATTGTTTAGTGGCAAATGGCCGTCAATGAAATAATGTTTTTATATACACGGTTTGCGGTGACCAACATTGCGGCGAAGTGGATCATCTGGAAAATAAATGCGGATGGATTTAGTCAAATATAAGTATAAACTAGTCTTTAATCGAAGGATTTTTAAAAATATTCATTTTTCACAAAATGGCGGACAGTCAAAGTTAATGGTTCGATTTTAACGAAAAAAACGGCCGTTTTTTGGCTATAAAACGACCATTTTTTTCGAAGAAAAAAATCGAACGATTAAAGACTACATTTTTATGTATTAAATAAGCCTGCAAAATTTCAAGAAGATCGGTTCATTAGTGTTCGAGTAATCTTGGTCACCGACTTCAGAAATGCCATTTTGAGAAAAACGCGTTTAAAGTGTCAATTTCAGTTTACCCGAAGAAAATATTTTTTTTTGTAAACTTACATAGAGTAATCTATTCCGGGCCCATACAGAAGTATGGGCCCGGATACTTATACTTCAAAAAAATGCAATAAAAAAAATCGATTTTTT
>OX101789.1:2147588-2182588 GCA_944452715.1 Ophion slaviceki
AATAGGAATTGTAACTCACTTTTAACAAACAAAAAATTACGTACTCACAATTGGCGCAGCGTCGATGTTTACTATCCAAGTGACGTCACGAACCGAAGCAGCATAGCGGCGAGCGTTTTCGCGCGGAAATTTGAAATGTAAAATTTAAATGCATTTTTATGGTACTTATCGATTTCATAAAATAGAAATAAAAATTCTAGTAGTTTATTACCACCAAGAATCAAATTGAGACACCTTTCCAAAAAGGCTGTAATGCTCTATCGCACTTATGGTGCTTACATTTTGTGAATAATTTATCATAATAATTTGTAACAAACACCAATTAGACGATATGTGTTATCATGTATTATTATGTATAATTGTATTATGGCGTCGCTCGTCACAGAGTACAGCTACGATCGGTCTACAGTTTGACTAACGAGACCAATTGTGGGACGCATTACGATGCGGGGCAAACAACTGCCATTTCAGTTTTCCGAATAAAACAACCTACATTTTGTTTACGGACAAGAGCTCTAAAGAATTATTTTATGAGAACAATTATAATTCTCGGGTTAGAAGCGTGAGGTAAATTTGAAAAATCTGTTTCTAAACAAAAAAGGACTAATTGTTTTGAAAATTTTACAAAGCGCCACATTTACCCATGTGGAGATTGACCGTTGGGCCTGGGACGGACCTTCACAGTTAGCCTTTCTAGAATATTGGGCCGTGAGTATTTACCAATGAGGTGCCTTTGTAGAAATGATAAGCGCGGCCCGATATCGGCGAACAGAGACAGCAATTATTGGGCCAATGATTTAATTCATTGTAGCGTCAATGTTGGTGATTGCACTTGGCCCTAAGTGGACCCTCTCAAAGGGCCTATGTAGAAATTGACCACTGGCTCTATGATGGGCCTTCACAGTTGGTCTATCTAGATGTTAGTCTATCTAGAATATTGGGCCGTGAGTTTGTTTGGGTTTGTTTGGGTGCGTGATAAATATTCAACCTATATCGGGCCAAAATTGGCCCGAGATTGGTCCTTATGGATACATATTTCATGGAATAACCTTGAAATAAATTGTGATTTGCGTATATGACAGGTTTCAAAATTGGCATATTTTACTTACTTATGTTGGTTATTCGCAAATGCCAATAATAGGCCAAGACTTGATTACAAAAACTGAACTACAAAATATAGACGATTAATATATGACGTGCCAGTTATTTGCCGATTCTGGCACAATATACAGATAATGAATAACCCAAGGCTTAAAAAAAATAAAAGCAATTATGGTCTGACCCACTTAGCCAATAAAGGGCTTAGATTAATTAAATGTAATTTCCAGTATTTTAGCATTGCCAGTTTTGAAATTGGCAAATTTCGATGAACTATCGCGGCTGTTTGTTGGTTTTGAAAGATGGGCCAGGATAATCTTTAGTAATGGGCCGATATTGTGCCGGTTCTCAATTTATGACGGGACAATAATGGGCCAATGTAATTGCTTGTATTTTAGCATGACCAGTTTTTGAATTGGCAAATATAGTTCAACCATCACGGCTATTTATTGGTTTCAAACGATGGGCCAATATTGTGCCGGTTTTCAATTTGTAACGGAACAATATTGGGCCAATGGAATTGTCAGTATTTTAGTATCCCCAGTTTTTAAATTGGCAAATTTAGTTTAACTATCACGGCTGTTTATTAGATTTTAAAGATGGGCCAGGACAGGCTTTTGGGATGGGCCGAGATTGTGCCAGTTTTCAGTTTGGAGCGGAACAGTAATGGGCCAATATTATTTCTCTTTTGTTGGCTTATACGATGGTCCGAATATTGGCCTGATCGTAACATTGAGCACCTCATGGCTACCTCTACATGGGTATGAGTGAGAAGAGTAAAAAAAATAAAAAAATAAAAATTGGCGAAAATTGGACATTTCGAAGCTCTTGAGCGATCACTAAATATTCATTGGCCAGCTAGAGCTTTCGCGTGGTTAATTTAAAAATTATAAAAATTACAAAGATTAAATTATAAATTATATAAAAATTATAAAATTATAAAACTCATGGACGATAAGTGGAGGAAAAAAATCGATCTCAAATGAAAATTTCAATATTTGGGAGGCTCGAGCTTCAAAATATTTTCTGACCGCTTGCAGCTTTCGCGATAATTTATTTTTTCTTTAAAAAAGATAATTGAATGGTGTGAAAAAGGGAAAAAAGTAGAGCTCAAATTTGTGCCACCCTAATATAAATATATTTGAAATCGATTAAAAATTAAAATAGATTTGAAAGAATAACAAATGGATGATTTCCGCTGAAAAAGGGGCTCGAAATTTTCGACTAATGGTCCCAGGATCCTCGCTCGTGAAAGGGAACTGTTCCGAGGGAGGTAATCGAAGGATTGGGTTGCATTTCGAATTGGTTCTTCTCACGAGCCTCGTGTCTCCGCGGGTATTTTTTTCCTCCCTTTGCTCCTTTCTCCTCCGCCGCGCTTTCTCGGCTCCGGGGTTGAGGTCCCTGTCCTCCGCGACGCGAACAGACGTCAGGTTAATGCGCCTCGTCCTCAGTCAGGTTAATGCGCCTCCACTCGCGGTTCTACGGCTTTGGTGCTCGTTCCGGAGCTCCCGCTCCCGCGCGGAAAAACGAGATTATGGGTCGTGTCCTGCGCGTCCAGGTCGTTGTGCCCTCCTCTCGTGCGGATTCGTACATCTTCGATTCTTTTTTTCCGCGGTTCGCTGACCTCGTGAACTAAAAAAAAACAAGGTTAGGAAAACGAGAGAGGGAGAGAGAGAGAGAAAGAGAGAGAGAGAGAGAGAGAGATCAAAATAATGGAAAAATGAAAAAAATTAAGCATATGTATATAGATATATTGAATAAAAAATATGCGTGGCACTCGAAGCGTCGACGAACGTCACAGCTTTGATTCCCGTCCAAGACGAATTCTTTTTTCTATCCTCTTTTTTTCTTGCTCATCCACAAATTTCTTCCTCTCGTCATCATAAATTATTCTATTATTGTAGTTTTTGCCGGAATCAACGGGCGAGAGAGAGAGATTGAGAGAGAGAGAGAGAGAGAGAGAGAGAGAGAGAGAGAGAGAGAGAGAGAGAGAGAGAGTGAGAGAGAGAGAGAGAGAGAAAGTGTACAATTAATTTCCAAAATTCATTTCTAATGATAATAATAATTTGAATGGTGATAATAACGGGAATATCAAATATTAAATTCACCAACAACAACAATACTAATAATTATTATGATTAGTAACATTAATTAGCATATGATTACATTCGTATAATACTAATATTATATTGTTATATCAATAGTATATTGATATTGATATATTAATATGAATATAATATTAACTAGTATATTAAATATGATATCAACAATAAATAATTACCGTTATAAATAAATAAATATTATAAACGATTGCCATATATATTAATGAAATATGAATTAGCATACGATTACATTCGAATAATACTAATGTTATATTGTTATATCAATAATAATAATGCTAACAGTCATACTCATCATGATAATAATTATTGAAAAAATAAATGCGATAAATAATTACTATTATAAATAAATAAATATTACAAATGATTACCATGTATATTAATATAATATTAATTAGCATATGAGTACATTCGTACAATACTAACATTATATCGTTATATCAATAATAATAATGCTAACAGTCATACTCTTCATGATAATAATTATTGAAAAAACAAATGCGATAAATAATTCCTGTTGTAAATAAATAAATATTATAAATGATTACCATATATATTAATATAATATTAATTAGTATATGATTACATTCGTGTAAAACTAATATTATATTGTTATATCAATAGTAAATTGATATTGATATATTAATATGAATATAATATTAACTAGTATATTAAATATGATATCAACAATAAATAATTACCGTTATAAATAAATAAATATTATAAACGATTGCCATATATATTAATAAAATATGAATTAGCATACGATTACATTCGAATAATACTAATGTTATATTGTTATATCAATAATAATAATGCTAACAGTCATACTCATCATGATAATAATTATTGAAAAAAAGAAATACGATGATAATGTTGAGAAAGAGTGAAAAATGACGTGGAAGATGACAAGGAAGAACAAGAGGACTGTATACAGGAGAAGGTAAAGAATTTCGTCAGACGCGAGACGACCGTAGGCGTTTGCGCCCATCCTCATCCCCTTGCCTCCCTTCGCGACAGGGTTAACGACTCGGAAAAGCGAGTTATCGGCCCCGTCGACGACGCACGGTCGTCCGTGTCTTCGCACTCGACTCTCCAATCTTTCTCCCCCCCCCCCCCTCTCTTGCCATCACTCGTTCTCGCTTTTCCTCTTTTGCTCGTTTTCTTTTCCGTTTTGGGGCCTATACGTATTTGCACGAATTCATACGTGTGTGTTTTCTTCTTCCGAACGCTTTATCATCGTCGCAAATTCTCTCGCTGCAACGGTGAGCGAACTCTCTCGGTTGTTCGTTTCCTTCCGAATATACGTACACGCGTGTGTATAAATATCGTTTTTTTTTCGGCCAATTTGAAATTTTGGAAAGGCCAACGTCCGAGGTTGAGTGCACGTACGCGTCGCAAAAGTCCGCTGCACTCGCGGGTGGGCGTTTTCGCGATTTTTGTCCGGCTCATCTAAGCGCGAAAGAAACTAGCGTGGTCCATTTTCGACTGAGAATCTCGAATGACTCTGTGACGAGAAAGCGGCCCGAAAAAAAAACAGGTCAATTTTCGATTTTTTTTTTGACGAGAATATTGGGAGCACGGAGTCGGAATTTTGCACGATTTTGATACATAGCTTTGGCAAGTTGGGGATTTTTTTTCAACGGGAAATATTGATAAACGCGGGAGTTATTATTATTTGAACAAAGTACCGCGGTTGCTGCATGGCCAGACGGTGTGGGTGGTTCTGGCAACTGGGGTGATCTGAAATAAAAAAAAAAACACGTATTTTTAGTAAAATAATAAAAATTTCGTATCAAAGGATGGTTTATTGCAATTTTGCGAATTACAAGGTTGGCAAGTTGTAGAAAAAAGTTCTATTTTTGACAAAAAAAGCTCACTTTATTAATTTGTTATTAACAAATAAATGAACATGTTTTTTTTTAATTCGCCCATACGACAGAGAATGTCATAAACTGTCCTCCGTGCGAGCTTGAAGTGAATCGGACGAATAGACTATAAGATACGACTTTTCCCGTTTCGTAAAACATACGTTCGAGAAGAATGCAAAAGCAACGAGGGCAAATTGCAGCGGGGCGGCTCGCCGTAGAGCAGTGGACGGCCCTTCACAAAAATCGCCACAATTCGGTCAATTTTTCGAATTTTCACAAAATCTTCATCGCAAATTAAAGTTAAGGAGAGATATACACCTAGATGGTCGAGGTCGAGGATTTCGAAGCTATGAACATTCCGTCGACCGTAGAAGACCTACACTATGGGCCTGGTATCCATGATTACATGTAACTTGACAAATTTCATGATTTATTCATTCCCAAATTTTCAAACGCGTTTTTCTCAAAACCACGTTTTTCAAATTGGTACCCAAAATTTCTCGAAAACCAATGAACCGATTGCCTTGAGGTTTTTTGTGGTTATTCTATACACCATTATCTAGTACTTGTCATAGGATTTTTCTTCCGTTACTTAGTTTTTGTTTTATAGGCAAAATAATAACTAATTTTTGGCCCAAAAATCACTATGTTCAAACGACCGCCATTTTGTCATAAATCGATATTTTCAAAATAGGCTATGATAAGTACTAGATTATGGTATCTAATTTAATAATCTTTTAGGTTTTTTTTCTGATGATTTTTGAAGAAACGCCGGTGGGTACCGTATACGCAGATTTTTGTACGACGCTCCAAGGATCATGCAATATCCTTGTAAATTTTAACATTTTTAAATAACGAAAATTAAACTTATTTTTGAATGTATATACTTTTAGATAAATAAAATCCGAAATTTCAAATAGTTTTCCTTGAAAAACATTCACAAAAATGACCTTTTTTTCGGCTCCTAGGTGTATATCTCCCCTTAAGAACCTGAGAGGTAAAGCTACGCAATGAAAAAATCACATTTCCAAAATATCGAGCTTTTTTCAGCCCTGTAATAGCGCAGTCGCAATTTTTTCTGCGATTTTTTCTCTTCATGATTGAGAATTTCGGTTTTATCCTGTGAAACTAAAATATAATAATATTCACGAAAAGTAAGCATTGTAAATAGGATCTCAATTTTCAAAAAAATTAAATTGATTAACACTTTACAAAATGTAAATGAACACAGTACTGAAACTTGAACAAATTCAACTTCATCATCATATATGAAATACAATTTTAACTATTTAATTTATTGGTATTCTTTTTTAATTCAATATTCATGACATTAATTTCATTTCGATTATTTCATTTATTAATATTATTTTCAAATTTAATATTAATTCAACGCTGGTTATATTAATAATATCATTAATATTCACAATATTAATTTTCAATTTTTTACGAAAACACAGAAAATCAGACATCGACAGAAAAACATAAATAAAATATGCGATACCGTGGGGAAGGACATGTCAACGAGACCCACGTTTTTGGGCTCTCCACAACGTTTTTTTTTCAGTCCCGTTTTTTTTTGTACCCGCGCTCGTGCGTCCTCCCCGTTCTCTCATCGTGATTTTCTTAACGATCACCAGCGCTATATATGACCACGCCTTTTTCACGTTTCTCCGTGTTGTACGAATCACTTTATATTCGGTAGCCACTTTTTCTTCTCTCTCTCTCTTTCTCTCTCTCTCTCTCTCTCTCTCTCTCTCTCACGCACACACACACACACACACACACACACACACACACACACACACACACACACACGCACGCACGCACGCACACGCACACGTGCGCTGCGATACACGATCTTCTGGCGAGGGAATCCGTCTCGCTCGACGCGCCGATCGTACCTATCAAGCCGTACCTACGAATCAAAAGGGCGTAATTGGGTGGGGTAAAAAAACGCGTTTGTACGGGCCAGGAAGCCTTTCGTCTGGCAGGCAGGGACACGCGGCCGCTATGTATATTGCCACGAGCGTAGCTTATTTTTCCTCGTCCTCATTGCTTGTCCTCTCATTCACTCGTGAAAGAAGAAAAATGCCTGCGGATGTCGGGAAAAATGCCTCGAGAAAACAGCGTCGAGAATCGAGAAGAAAATCTGAAAAAGAAGCGAGATACGAAAAATCTCATACAGCATACAGAGTGATTCGAAAAGTGACGTCCAAATGGAATATCAAATGCCTTGTGTCCAATCGGAATCAGCCCCATGTATGTTCCACGATCTTTTTTAGTTTGTGAGGAAAAAGGCATTTTTTTAAATTATTATTCCGTTTCGTGTATGTATGTACCTCGCGATTTTTGTTTACTTGCGTTTTCGTTGTGACGAGCACTATCGAGCAATGAATAAATGATCAACTGAACGCTAACGTACATGACTTAGATTTTGATGAAAAGTTGAAAAAAATTGGTTTAAGAGGATCAGTTGCTAAAGTTCAGATTATGAAAAAAAATACTTATACTAGTTTTAATGATTTTCAATTGCTGGGGAACACTTCTGAGAGGAAAGTATATACGCAAGAGAGAAAAAAAACCTGTGCTCCAGGAAAAGTTGAAAAAAAACTAAACAAGGTATTTTTCTGTAAAAGTAAAAAAGATGGCAGAACATACGTAAGGGTGATTCGGCTAGTTGTTGATATGAGACACTAGCTGTTCATTTTGGACGTCGCTTTTTGAGCCACCCTGTATATATGTATATATATATATATATATATATATATATATGCAGGTTTGTACATATTTGACGGAACAATATTTCAGTGGCAACCAGCACCCTTCATGCTCTCCGCCCTCGCACGTCGAATGAATATCGTCCACATACCGTCAATTCGAAGACTAAGTGGGAGGGACTGAGAGGAAGAACAAATTTTATCGTGGTCTAATTTAAAAAATCACAACATAACGTACGAAACTAAAAAAACTCTCCTCCCATAAGGTTCCGCTTTTACTTTAGCGAGATATTATCCGGAGGAACTTGTATTTTTTGCACCAGATGTGTAAATGCGTTTCTGGTGAAGAAGTTTATTTTTTTTAGCGGCTTTCATTTAATCGGGACCTGGGGGATAATTTTTTCAATTTCGGCCTCGTTCACTGTACCTCGATTATTTTTTAAGCGGTTTTATTCTCTGGTTCCAGGGTAGCAGGAGGGCCCGGGGAAACAAGTGAAAACCCGATGCGAGTGACGCTTCCGAGCCAATATTCAACATTTGTTTACATCGCTATTTTATACTGTCCGAGGTAATTAAAAATAAATGTTGAATGTGGTATTTGTTGTTGTGCACGGGGAAAGTGCCGAGAACCCGATACGTATGACGCCTTCGAGCCTGCTGCCAGCTCTACTTTTTTTCACTGAATTTTTATTCTGCCCAAGGTAATTTTTGGTTTTTTAATCAATTTTTTTGGGCACGGGGAAAGTGCCGAGGATCGGTGTCGGTAAGGGCGGGATTTTCAACGTATTTCGGTCGAGAAGCGCAATCTGTTGAGGACTTCGTATATTTTGGGATATAAAAGGCGGCATTTTTTCCCCTCGTTTCCGGGATATTTTTTATTGCGGATCAATCGAACGCGGGCGTGAAAGCTCGGGAGTGAGCCAACAATTCAGGGACGGTGGCCGATGGCTACATACGCACACATAGATGATTGGCTATTTTGCCGAAAATATCATGCATATAAATATGCCGAGCGAGGCTCGAGAAGCCATTACTCCGTTCGAGCTAACGCCGAAAGTACTTTTTAAAAGGTATTATTTCGCATCGGATCGCTGCTGGATTGCCGCGGTGATCGGTGTTGTGTATATCCCGAAGCGAGGCGTGGAGAGACGGGCTTTTACGCGGTTATATGCGCACCGCATGTCTCGGGGAATGAGTGCATCCACGCCCGCGTATTGTAGTGTCGTTCCTGCGGAATAAACGCGAGCGGCGTTAATCCCCAGGATTCTACACGATCGCGTAAATCTTTCGACGTACTACACCCAATTGTGTATCTGCGTACACATACGTATACACCATATCGACTGCATATGCACTAGGGGTCCGCCTTCGAATAACTTTATCGACGCTCTCCACATTGCGAATTGACATTTGGCGTGCATTGCAAAATTTTGCTCGAAGAATACGTAGACCGGAAAATTCTGCATCGAAAAGTCCTCACGCGTTTTGCTCTCCGATGCAGCGTTGATGAGATATGGATAAATTGGTGATGGCCAATGGAGTGCGCTGACTGTCTCCCCACTACGCTCCGATGCAGCGGCGTGGGGTGGGGGCGCTCTCTGACTGGACGCTGGCGACTATTCGCAATCCGATTGGCTGTTACCGATAATTCCTTTATCTGAGCCACGGCGCATCGCAGAAAAAAACTGATGAGGAGTTTTCTCTTCAGAATTTCATGCTCTCTCGATTTCCCGGAGGTCTGATGCGATTTTCGTAATATTTCGTGTATATATTCGCGTATAAACATGGTTTATTACTTTAGACGCAAAACAAACAGAGGGATGAATCCCACGACTCCATGCAATGTCGCTTTTATCTCCTCGACGAATTTCTATACATTCTTGCCTATAGGACATCCGAGCAGTGAATAGGCATGATTCCGACGTATCTTAAAAGTCCTCACGCGTTTTGCTCCCCGATGCAGCGTTGATGAGATATGGATAAATTGGTGATGGCCAATGGAGTGCGCTGACTGTCTCCCCACTACGCTCCGATGCAGCGGCGTGGGGTGGGGGCGCTCTCTGACTGGACGCTGGCGACTACTCGCAATCCGATTGGCTGTTACCGTTAATTCCTTTATCTGAGCCACGGCGCATTGCAGAAAAAAACTGATGAGGAGTTTTCTCTTCAGAATTTCATGCTCTCTCGATTTCCCGGAGGTCTGATGCGATTTTCGTAATATTTCGTGTATATATTCGCGTATAAAAATGGTTTATTACTTTAGACGCAAAACAAACAGAGGGATGAGTCCCACGACTCCATGCAATGTCGCTTTTACCTCCTCGACGAATTTCTATACATTCTTGCCTATAGGACATTCGAGCAGTGAATAGGCGTGATTCCGACGTATCTTATCGCAGCAAATATCATGCAACGATTCCGCCGATACACGTATGAACCTCACTCGCTTCACTTCTACGACGGGTGTCCCAACCGGATGGGATCCCGTGCACATACACGTATACCTCTGTGGACACACCGTGTTAGCGTTCGCATGCAAACATCATAATCCGACAATAAAAACTCGACTGATTTATCTGCCAATAAAGGCTTATTGGAAACATATGTTTCGGTCTGTGGTGCCGAAACCGGTTAGCCTTTACGCTCTCCGCGACACGCTCATGTGTAGTAACGGTGGTGTATGGGCATCCGGAGTGTGTGAGGCCAAACACGTTGAGGAAGATACACGCCTGCGAGGAGGAAGAGGAGGATGGAGGGTATCCAACAGACTCGAGGATATTCTGAGTAATGCGCTCGGTTTTAAATTAGACGTCGTAAAAAGTCATGGTTCCTTCGCGAGGCACGTGAACTTCATCCGGTTACAATGATTCTATAGATGTGCCAGACGCTCTTGGCTCCGAGGGGAATGAGCTTTTGATTCGTCTCTCTCACCTGGGCATGGTGAAGACCTTACGAGGATAAAATTAAGGTCTCCATCAGGTTGAGCCTATAGCCTGATAAGGACTCCATCTGAACTTGGAAAAGTGTTTTCCATCAACCTGATAGACACCCGAGCTTAGCCTGCTGAAGTTTAGCCTTCAGCCTGGTGAGGTCACTACCATGTCTTGGGAATATTCGTTCCCTCGCCTGGCAGAGCATCGACTATGACTTAGTCTTAAACTTGGTAAGGTCTTAGCCTCAAGTTGGGCAGGTTTTATGCTCCGACCTTATTGGGGCTCGACCTTAGCCGGCTAATGTTTAGCCTTCAGCCTGGCGAGGTCTCTATCTCAACCTGGGAATGTTTTGTCTCCCCGGCTGACAGAGCATCGACTACAACCTTAGCTTTCAACCTGGCCACGTCTCGATCTCAACTTGGGGACCTTATACAGGCTTGTCCTCAACCTGGCAAGTTCATGACCTCAAATTAATCGTATTAAACCGCCTGAGCTTTTCGCTGCAATCTGACGAGGTCAATTCCCTACCTGCAATCGAGGTCTTCCCCTCAGCAGGTTGAGGTCTCAATATTAGCTGTCGAACGTTTTCATCCTCATCAGGATCCTCGCCAGGTCTCCACCTCAGCTTGGGGACCTTATACAGGCTTGACCTCAACCTGGCGAGGTCATGCACTCAAATTAATCAGACTAAACCGCCTGAGCTTTTCGCTGCACTCTGACGAGGTCAATTCCAAACCTGCAATCGAGGTCTTCACCTCAACTGGTTGAGGTCTCAATATTAGCTGTCTAACGTTTTCATCCTCAGCAGGATCCTCGCCAGGCTCTGCATCCAGTTCATGAGGTCCGGATCTTCATTAATCTCTAAGTTCTTATCTTTAATTGACTTATGAGATATTTACCTAAATGAATGAGGTCTGGACCTTAATTTAATTCCAGTCCAGGACCAGATCGTGATCCGGTCGTCAGATCGCTTCAGGATACAGATGGTGGATGTTTCCGGTGTACGGCGACTTCCGGTTGCTTATAGTCCCTCTCACCTCTCTCCCTGGCCCCGCGATCTCACTCTCTTTCTCTCTTCCTCTGACCTTCGGACACGCGATACGCGCATCCAATCATTGACCGAAATAACTGGGGACCCGTGAAAATTCAATCGCCCACGTTGGAATTGTTTTGCGGTGAAGACGCGTTGATCTCGGCGTTACAGAGACGACCCATACGGAGAGGAACAAGTAGGAATTAATTAACAGCGCTGTAATAGAAGCATACGGGAAACAATTAAAGACCCGTTAACGATTTACCAATCCTCTTTCACGATTAGCACCTACGATTGTATATCGCTAGGCTTGGAGACGTAAGGGCGTAACTTGGCGCACCGCGGAGGGCCATTTTTACGTGGGCTCGTGTCCATTCGATTATTCGGCCCCTCGTACCTGAATCTTGGTATTATCATAGGGGCCAGGAGCATGTCAATTAACACCTCACCGTTAGCCTTCCCACTTCACCTCGCTTTTACCTCTCTCTCTCTCTCTCTCTCTCTCTCTCTCTCTCTGTCTCTGTCTCTCTCTCTCTCTCTTGCGAACGCCCATTGCTCATACGGGCCTTAGAAACCCAAACGATGATGCGAAGCAGCGATAAACAATTTATAGTCTCCCATTTATTACGATGTTCCTGCGGCTTAGAATACACCTTTCGCTTCTACACGTGAAAATTTTGATAATCGATTTTTCGAATGGAGGACATTAGTTTGATATCAATCTTTTTTTTTTACTTTTTTTTTATTATGTAGCACACTTTTGCTCGTTGCCTTTTCTCGCGATCTTTGCACGTTGTTATTATAAATTACTATTACTATTATGATTATGATGATGATTATTATTATATTGTTGGAAAAAACCAATTGAATAAAAAAAAATCATTGGTTGATTCGAATAAATGTCTGATCGCGGAGTGCCACCGATATATGAGATTGTTACAATACTATAAAATATTGGAAAATGTGATTGATTCAAATAACATATTATTTGATTTGAAAATCTCTTCTGTTCTCTGAATATCTACACTATCCTTCGAATAAAATGATATTCTATTGAAATCATTCTATATACAATCCGTAAATGTATGGATGAAATAATTAGCGGTTGCTACAATATTTTTTATTTCGTACAAAAATATAATCCATAGAATGAATTATTTCTTCACTACATCGAAACGAATATACCATGAGGCGTAAGTTTTTCAATTTGTTTTAAATTAAGTTTAAGTAGATTTGCGGTTTGCGCTACGCTTACGAGAAACGAGCGCGCGTGCGGCTTCTAGCGGTTACTCCGAGAACTACGGGTTTCCTCACACCTATAACTCCGGTGGCGCTCGGCCATCATTTGGTTGAATTTTTTCAACCAAATGCGCAAGAAACAAATTTTATTTTCGCATAGTTTTTTTTAACCAATTCAGACATTTGCTCAATATTTTTCAATCAAAATAAAATATTAATATTTCCACGAATAATGTACTTGAAAATCAATGTCGGATATCGTGAAAAAAATAAAATAACATATTTACCCAATAGAAATTTTATCTGAATCAAACGAGCGAAATTCAATTTTTCTTGTGTACTCGAATCAACAATATTCATGTTATGAAATGAAACGCTTTTTTTGTTCGTTGCAGAAAATGTTATTAAAGTCAATAGCGTTTTGTTTGGACCAATAAATCCGATTATTCACACCAACAATTTTCCAATTGAATCAACGAAATTTCATTCAATAACACCAATGATATTCGATCAATAATTTTTGTTCCCAGTGCTGTAGATCGAAACGAGCGATGGAAAACCAATAATTACTGTTGTTATTTTTATCAAATGATGGGAGCAATGCAAGAAATGTCTCAAACGATCGTATGCTTTCGTTGAATTGTTTGAACCAATTGGACAGTTCAAAATCAACGCTGGAATCCGATTCGGTGATTCAAATTCGAGCACGAAGTCGAAATTTCGCGTTGAAATTCAAGTTTCGAGTTGGCTTGTTGACCAAAATCTTGCTAAGGAGCATTCACCTGATGGAAAAATGTAGAAATAAATAAACTGAAATACACGCACCGATATATATGTGTACATTTTGTTTATGATATTTTTTTTACATAGATATATATGTTTACTTCCTTCTTTAAATATGTTTTTCTGCCGCTTTTTGCAGCGTCGCTCAATAAAAAAAATATATTTAGTAAGTATATATTGACCTATTTTTAGAAGGATGTATATACATGTGTGTGTGTGTGTATATATATATATATATATATATATATATATATATATATATATATATATATATATATATATATATATATATATATATATATATATACAGGGTTGTCCCTTTTATCTCTGCCACCCAAATTAACTCGATAATTATCGACGTCACAAAAAAATGTTCCAGCCACAAGTTGTATGGTGTGAAGGGGGCCATCAATGCGACCAACTTTTTTTTATTTCGGCGGAGGCGCTGACGCACAGTGAAGGCCACCTCCACTATTTTAATTGGAATGCTACTTTTTTTTCAACCATCATGAGGAGCACCTCAAGCCGCATAAAAAAAACATTAGGGAGTCAATGTCGTTCAAGGTCATTTAAGGTCAGTATCGATAATAGAAATCTAAATATCTCGGGTCACTACCAAATATTTGGTAGTGGTCCGAGATATTTAGATTTAGATTTTAATAGATGACATTGAATGACCTTGAACGATTTTGACCCACTAATGTTTTTCATGCGGCTTGAGGTGTTCCACAAGATGGTTGAAAAAAATGTACCATTCCAATTAAAATAGTGGAGTTGACCTTCACTGTGCGTCAGCGCCTCCACTGAAATTTAAAAAAAATGGTCGTATTGATGGCCCCCTTCACACCATACAACTTTTGTCTGGAACATTTTTTTGTGACGTCGATAATTACCGAGTTATTTCGGGTGGCAGAGATAAGAGAACCCTGTATATATATATATATATATATATATATATATATATATATATATATATATATGTATCTACTTTACCAAACATTGTAAACTTTTGATATATCAATTTAGAGCGGATCAGGGAGAGATAGCGTTGTATTATTAATTTCTTGGGGAGGAAGAAAGAAAAAAGCAACCTCTTTGAAGGCTCATGAGTGCTGCGTGTGGCCGGCTCGAGCTTGCCAAAAGACTCTGCTACCCGAGGGTCTCGCTCTATTTTCGGCGTTCCAGACTACCTTTTTGTACTAACTTTCTCGGGATCTATCTCGAAAGAGGCCAGGATAGAGGGAGAAAGAGAGTGAGAGAGGGAGAGTGAACGCATTTAATCCAACGTTCCAGGACTCGTGGCTGCTCCTTCAAGGACAGGCTTAGCAGGACATTTTTTTCATGGGGCGGCACCCACGCACCGATCATCTTGAAGTATATAAAAATAGGTATAAGTGTACACGTCGGAGACGGTATTAAAAAAAAGAAGAAAAAAAATTGGGACTTTGATGAAAGGTACAAAAAAAGGAAAAAACGGTAATCGTTTAGGAACCTCTCTTAGTCCTCGAATAAGTTGTAACGCGGTGTCCCCAATTCCTTCATCCGTTTTCTTAGAGGTGCGAATTAAGGGGGGAGACACCTGTGGGCGAGGAAAAAAATGCGGATTTTCATGGTTTTTTTTAAAGGGAAGATTTTTTCACCATTATTGAGACTTAGGGTGTGTTTGATCAATACTTTTGGCTGTAAATGAATTTTTTAAAATTAGTCTTCAACAATGGCGGCGGTATGGCACGGTCTTCTAAACGGGTTGCGGCGGACGTTGTCAGACGGCGTGACACGTAGCGTCGGCGGGATTAACGTGAAAAAAAACCAACCAAGGTTTTCCTTTTATTAACACTCATACGCAGCATATGAACCAAGGAAAAGAGAGAAATGTCGAAAATCGATGAAATTGAACGCTTAGAAAGAAAAAGATTGAATTTATCGAAAAAAATGGCTACAGCTTGCAATCAATTTTTTTTAATTGCAAAAACGTTTCGGGTCATGTTTTAAACCATAAGGTTAGAAAGATTCATACCAAATTTCATTTGAATCGGTCATTTAGTTTTCCAGCTATACGTCACGGCAGTTTTAAAAATGCTGCATACACGCTTAGAAACAAAAAGATTGCATTTTTCGAAAAAAATTGCTACATTTTGCAATGAAAAATACTTTTTCTTAATTTTCAAAAACTTTTTTTTTTTCAAAAACACTTTATTTTTTTCAAAAACATTTAGCTTCATGTGTTAGATAATAAGGTTAGAAAAATGTATACCAAATTTCATTAGAATCGGTCAATTAGTTTTTTAGCTATACGTCACGGCAGTTTTAAAACTGCTGCTTATACGCTCAAAAACAAAAAGATTGCATTTTCCGAAAAAAATGGCTACATTTTGCAACAAAAAATCCTTTTTGTTTTAAATTTTCAAAAACATTAAGGGTCATGTTTTAGACAATACGGTTCGAAAGATTCATACCAAATTTCATTAGAATCGGTCAATTAGTTCTTCAGCTATACGTCACGGCAGTTTTAAAAATGCTGCATACACGCTTGGAACCAAAAAGATTGCATTTTTCGAAAAAAATGGCTACATTTTGCAATAAAAAATATTTGAAAAAAAATTGTAATAGCATTACGGTCACGTTTTAGACAATAGAGTTAGAAAGATTTATATAAAATTTGATCAGAATCGGTCAATTTGTTTTTTAGCTAAATATTATTTTTTACAGTTTTAAAAATGCTGCTTATACGCTTAACGGAGACTTTGTCCTTGGAGTGCCATATTTCAGGTGTTTACATTTTATTTTTTTTAAAGGAAACGAGTAAAGCTTTTTGAGTGCGGTTTTTCTTGCTTTTATTCATGATATACAGAACGTTAAAAAATTTTTTTTTGAAAAAATACCAAAAGGGCGGCCGTTGCAGCTCCGTAAAAACAGGTCCTCAAATCGCGGGAGGTAAACGGCTGACATCACTGCCCCCTCTTTGTTGATCTGAAACACAAATTCAAAGCATATTATCAATCTGTGACCCTTTGGTCATGGAATGACGGTTGGGTTTTTCGTTTAGTACAAATTTCGGAAAACGGCGGCAATTTAAAAAAAATCGAATTTTCGCTTTTTTCGCATAAAAAGATAAATAATAAATGCAAAAATGTATCTATCGAAAAAACGATCCGTCATTACGTGAAGACATATTTTCTGAGTATGATCTCCAAATTTCAGGTCGATATGTTAATTACAGCGGACAGGAGAATGTCAGCCATTTTTAAAAACGTGTTTTCGAGAAAAACGCGTTTAAACACATTTGTGTTAATTATAAACACAAATGTGTTTATAATTACCGCTAATCGGCAATGCCTGGTCCATAGAGGCATTCCTCATCTTCTTCTAGCTGCTCATGTTGAGCTCAAATTGATTTTTTGAAAATTTCAAGGACAAAGTCTCCCTTAAGAACAAAAAGATTGCATTCATTGAAAAAATGGCCACATTTTGGAATAAAATTTAATTTTTTAAATTTAAAATTTATAATAAAATTTAATTTTCAAAAAACATTTAAGGTCATGTTTTGGACAATAAGATTAGAAAGATTCATACCAAATTTCATTAGAATCGGTCAATTAATTTTATAGCTATACATCACGGCCGTTTAAAAAACGCTTACACGCTTAGAAACAAAAAGATTGCATTTCTCGAAAAAAATGGCTACATTTTGCAATAAAAAATACTTAAAAAAAATTTTAAGCATTACGGTCACGTTTTAGACAATAAAGTTAGAAAGATTTCTATAAAATTTCATCAGAATCGGTCAATTCGTTTTTTAGGTATACGTCACGGAGGTTTTAAAAATGCTGCTCACAAGATCACGCCATGCCTCCGCTATTTTTTAATATCAATAAAAAAAAAATACCATGCAACAGCCAAACGTAGTAATAAAACACACCCCAAGTCTCCATAATGGTGAACAAAATGTGTCAAAAAAATTTTTCGTCGCCAAAGGTATTTCCAACTTAAGGGGGGGGGGGAAGGGAGAAAAAACTGTGAAAGAGTACAAGGTGTGGAGTCCTGTCGAGAAATTGGGTCTTATCGTAATCCCGGCTGACCCGATAAAGCGAACCGGAACAGTCGATTTTATTCAGTCCTTTTTGTAGCTCTATTTTTGAATTATTATTCCCTTCCGTCTCACGATATTTCTTTCCATCGTCCTTTTCTCTCTCTTTCTACTCCCCCTTTTCCCTCTCGTTTTTGGAATTTTTTTTCGAAAAAAAACGGTAAAATGTCTACCCGAGGTGTAAATGGCCCAAGGTCATTTGGGCGATTGAGATGACCATTACGAATGGTGACTGCAGTCCCCGAGGGGCCCGAGCACGGCTGGTGGACGGCCCGCGCTTTACTCGAACTGGAGGACGACGACGAGTGGGAGGACGGTCCCACGATGGGAAAGGGGGCGACGGAAAGGCGTCAGGAATTGAAGAAGCAGCTCCGCGGCGTTGGGACCACGGCGGGTGTCCTTGGCGGGGGGCAGCGATCTCGCCCGAGACCGACGTCCGCCCACCAGACTTTCGGGCCCCGTTGCTGGGCCCTCGCTTTTTCGCCCCGTCGCGCCTCTCGTCTAACCTTTTGCGTCGATTCTTTAGCGGGCCGCACACGCGCACTCTCAGTGGTCGACAAAATAAAAAAAATATATATATATATATATATATATATATATATATATATATATATGTGCATTTTTTGTATGTATATTAGGGTGGCACAAATTTGAGCTTTTTTCCCCTTTTTCTCACCATCCAATTATCTTTTTTAGAGACAAAAAAAAATTGTCGCCAAATCTGCGAGCGGTCGAGAAATATTTAGAGGTCGCTCAAGACGGCCTAAAATTCAAATTTTCATTAAAAAATCGATTTCTTCTCGTTTACTTCTTACCCATGAATTTGGCGCTTTATAATTTTTTGATTGCGGGGCCAGTCCACTTTGGAGCCATGAAAAAAGGCCATTTTCGCGATTTTTGTGAGGATTTTATAAAATATGTGAATATAAAAGTTGTTGGGCTTGATAAATGAAGTCTTGAAATACATTTAAAAAAAATTGAATTCATTTTTATTCATTTTTAAGTACAAAAACTATAATTTAACGTAACACCTCAAAGGTGGGCTAGGTAGCTCCATCACAACTCGGCAACGGCTTGTCTGAAACAAAAAAATCAAAGTCCATTAGATTCAGTATGACACCAGCTACAAAATGACCCTCGGATATAAAGTTTTATCAAATAATAAAAAAATGGTAGATGAAAAACGAAAAAAGTAAAAAAAAAACGCGTTTTTTTCGCAGTTTTTCAGAAAAAAAGAGTAAAAATCAAAATTTTAAAACTATCGAGGGTCACCTTGTTGCGAATCATGTTTGCAATATGTGGTTCGAATTTCAAGGGAATCGGTTTATTAGTTTTAGAGATACGATGGAGCTAGATTTTGAAAACGTTGTTTCGAGAAAAACGCGTTTGAAGTTTATACTATGAAAAACCTAAACTCAATCGGCAGTTCCTGCACCGTACAAAATCCCTTCTGATTGCTTATCATCGTCGGTTTCTTCAAGGCTTGCTTGCTTTCGATTTTTTGAAATTTTCAAAGTGGACTGGCCCCTTAAGCTGGCGAAAGCTGTTGCCGGCCAATTAATATTTTAGTGGTCGCTCAAGAGCTTCGAAATTTCCACTTGTCGCGAATTTTTTTCTCTTCTCACACTTTGTAAAATTTTCAAAACAATTAATCTTTTTTTTTCTTTGGAAACGGATTGTCAAATTTATGAATGAGATGAGTAAAACAATTTGCGAAAATTAGAAATTACGAAGCTCTTGAGCGACCACTCAATATTCATTGACCGGCTAGAGCTTTCGTGAGGTTAATTTAAAGATTATGAAAAAAAAAATCATGGGTGAGGAATGAACGAAAAAAAATCGATTTTAATGAAAATTTGAAATTTTGGGAGGCCTGAGCGACCTCTACATATTTTTTGACCGCTCGCAGATTTCGCGACAATTTTTTTATTTAAAAAAAAGATAATTGGATGGTGAGAAAAAGGAAAAAAATATAGCTCAAATTTGTGCCACCGTAATATATATATATATATATTACGCACGTGCGCGCGTGTGTGTGCGAAAAGGTTAATCTGATTTAATCACGAAGTGATTGGGAGGATGAGCGAGTGCAGGACTCTGGCGTGCCTCCGATACGACTTATCGTCACCCACGCGTGATCTCACGAGCACGTTCCGCGATTTCGTACGTTGGTAGCTGGGGCCCAGATAAAAGCATGTCTTTGCGCGAGTGCACGCGATGCCTCGTGTGACACATAACGCTCGATTAACTGAGAAAAACGAGACCAAAGGCAGAGGAAAAAACACGTTCGTCTCCACTTCGCACGAAAAATGTTGAAGAATCGTGGGTCCCCTTGCCCAACATTATTTGTGCACTGTGTTTTATTTATTGTTCGTTGTCAATATCTTTTCATCGCGCTCAATTCTCACGCTTTTATCTTCACGGGTTTTTTGGCGCGCGAACCGATTTCTGTGTCACGACTTCTTGGTGGGAACAATGACACGGAACGCGTAAAAAATTCTTATAATTTTGAAATCTGTTTTTCTCCCAGAATTATTGAGAATAAAACACTTTTTATTTTGCAATTTTTGGTACTTAACATTTTCGTTGCGAAAAAAAATTCTTTTCATTTTGATCTTGAAATTTTAGCTTCGTATTGCTTATAATAAAACAATATATTTTAATAATACTAATAATAATGTTGATCAGTTACATGATTCAAGTTGAGTACCAATGCTATTCTAGTTCTAATTAATTGCTATTAATGTAATAATAATGAGCACGATGATGTTGATGATAAATATTTTAAACAATCAGCTCCACAATGTTCCCAAGAATTTTGGCCACATCGTCGGTTCAAGAAAGGGGGTAGCCGGTTAAAGGCGGTCTGACGGCCCCCACCGAGTTTGATCGAATCGACCCAAAAACCTGAAAGAGGGCTGAAAAACAAAATTTTAGAGATATTTTTTAACCCCCTAAACCCTTATGAAAACACCATAATCGCAAAAAATTCGTTTTTTTTATGTTTAATTTTTTTTCGAGCTTTCAAATGCATTTTAAAGCGGTTTTAACACAACCAAAATTTTGTTTCAGATGTGTAGACATGCCCTGAATTTTTCCAGATTTTTTCGTAAAGTTAAATCATGTGCAACATAATTTTAATGGCATAAAAACCGTAAAAAATCGTCATTTTTTGTATTTAATGCTATGGTTTTTATTGACGTATTAATGGTAAAAAATCGTGCACCATAGCATAGAAAGCTACTATCTTCCTCTACAAAATGACGCTAATTGGGCTCAATTCGGTCGTCTCTAGCGTCCGAAAATCAAACTTGAATAAATTCCGTTTTTATAATTTGAGCATTTTCAGTTACGAAAATGACACAAAATCATATTTTTCAATTATTTTTTTAAATAAAAGTACATTTTGGGGTTTCGGAGGTCGCCGATTACAAATTTGATGTCAAAAATTAGTTTTGTCACATGACAGCTGTCACAAATCCAACTGAAGATTTTCTTCAGGATCAGAATCACTGCTCGTCGATGGTGAAACCGTTCGGGATTTAGCGATTGCGGAACGACACAGATGACATAAAACGTCACCTTTCTCTACTCGTTTACCTAGTAGTTTAGTATATAAGTGTACGTCATCATCTGAAGAAATGGACTTCTGTTTTCCGGTATCATAACGCAACAATCTGTTGCATCTTATGCACCTTTCACCAGCCGTACATTTTCGTTTTTTCGGTGGCATCGCACAGTTTTTCCTAAAGAAAAAAAAAGAACATTGTTATTTTTTTTATTATGATTAACAAATTATTTTTTTTTTTTTTTGAAAAAAATGAAAAAAGTAACTGAAACCCGGAATAAAAAAAAACCATAATTAAAAAAACAAATAGAACAAAAGTAACGAAAATCGAAAGTACATTAAAAATTGTAAATCAAAACAAAAAAAATGTTGAAAACATCGGTAAACAAAACAGAAATAAATTATTGTATTCCAAATCATTTTTTTATTGAAATATCGTTTCGTCTTAGTTTTGTTTTTTTTTTTGCTTTTTTTTAATTCTTTTCATGTGAGTGAACTAAACAACAACTTGAAGTTGACGGCCACCTTCTGTACGATTTCAAGTCGACTATGAGGCAAACGATTGTAGATTGAGGTTATGATTATAAATCAATTTTTATGTTGATTGATATTTAAATTGATATTCAAACTCACCTTAGAATACTGCTTCAATCACTTCGTGTTGAGATAGGCAGGTTAAACGATAAATTAAAAAAACGCTGTTAACAAAACAAATAGATTTGTTTAACGGAGCAGAGCGCGTCGCATGACGTGTGTACTGGACGGCGGCTGAACACAGAGAGAAAGAGAGACCGCGTGGAGCGGGGTTCTCGATGCGTCAGTGCGTAGTGGGCATGCGCAGTACCGTGCATACGAGCCTAAGGCCCACGTGGGTACGGTGGCCTTAGGCACTCGGGTACGTGGCTTAATAAGGTACAAGTTGGGATTTTCTCCGCCAGGTGACAGTTTAGTCGGGGAATTCCAAATTTTTTTTCTGAATAATACGTAATTTTTTGTTTGTTAATATAACTATTGACAGCTGTTACGATTAAAAATTCGTGTATAAGAATGAATTTATAATCAGCGACCTAAAAAATCCTTATTAATATCGTTCCCATAGCTTTTTTAAAAAATTTCAAAAATTAAAATATTTTTTCTTCGTTTTGACAGCTGTCATGTGACAAAACTAATTTTTGACATCAAATTTGTAATCGGCGACCTCAGAAACCCCAAAATGTACTTTTATTAAAAAAAATAATTGAAAAATATGATTTTGTGTCATTTTCGTAACTGAAAATGCTCAAATTATAAAAACGGAATTTATTCAAGTTTGATTTTCGGACGCTAGAGACGACCGAATTGAGCCCAATTAGCGTCATTTTGTAGAGGAAGATAGTAGCTTTCTATGCTATGGTGCACGATTTTTTACCATTAATACGTCAATAAAAACCATAGCATTAAATACAAAAAATGACGATTTTTTACGGTTTTTTTGCCATTAAAATTATGTTGCACATGATTTAACTTTACGAAAAAATCTGGAAAAATTCAGGGCATGTCTACACATCTGAAACAAAATTTTGGTTGTGTTAAAACCGCTTTAAAATGCATTTGAAAGCTCAAAAAAAAATTAAACATCAAAAAAACGCATTTTTTGCGATTATGGTGTTTTCATAAGGGTTTAGGGGGTTAAAAAATATCTCTAAAATTTTGTTTTTCAGCCCTCTTTCAGGTTTTTGGGTCGATTCGATCAAACTCGGTGGGGGCCGTCAGACCCCCCTTAACCGGCTACCCCCTTTCAAAAATAAATTCCACAGCACACATTCATCGCCCCTCTACGGGAGTTACTCACGATAAAGCGCACTGACAATTAAAGTCTCGCCCGAGCACGATTCATTTGTTTCACCATCATTTCGAATAAGCTTTTAATTTTATTTACTTAAAACAAAAAGAGAGAGAGAGAGAGAGAGAGAGAGAGAGAGAGAGAGATGTGGAAAATCGCGGAGGCGCTCTCTACGCCAGAGGAGTTTAGGCGTTGCGATCTTTCGCTCGTTGGCTCGCTGCGGTACGATTTATCAAAGCGCATCACCTTGCGACGTCGGGACCGTATATTTTTAAAATCTCGTGCCGCCGTTTATACTCTCAAGTGGGGAAAGCAAAAAAATTAGGAAAAAAAGAAAATAAATCAAAAGAGGGAGTGGATAGGGAGTCATAAAACAAGGAAAAAAATAGTCGGGATGTAGGCGCGTTAAATATCTAGTGCAAGGGAAGAAAAAAAGGAAAATAAAAACGAAAACAAAAAAACGTTGTCATTGCGCCAAAAAGCCGAAAGTGAATGTCCTGAGGAACCCTAAAAATATACGGGCAAAACCGTCGCAATCGTCCGTAATTTTATTTTCGGTCGAGGAGAGTCGGTGATGTTGCGCTAGGAGGCGGCGTTCAACCCTGCGCTCCCAGTTCACGATTTACGGCATTAATTCGTTTTTTTCTAGTTCTTATTATTAAAGAAAAATTGAAATCATTACACGTAATCGGTCGGGAAATAATTCTTTTATCGATTAATTGTATAATTCTGTTTAATTTGTCGAATTATAATTACTTCTTTATGATTTTGTTGATGCATTATTTATCGATTAATGTGTGAAATCATTTTAATACCTTTATTATTGTGGTAAATAAATACTTTGGTAATTAATTAGTTGGTTAGTTTTTTGTTCATTATTGTTTAATGTACATAATTAATATAATTTATCAATAAATCATAAAGTTTATCAATTTATAAAAAAATAAATAAAATTCCACTCATTAGTTACTAAATGGCGAATTCGTTTTTATGAATCCGTTGATTAATGCTTTTAAAAGTGAATCGGCGATGAAATATTCCATGACTTTTTTTATCTATAACGAAATGAAATAATTATGTTTGGTATTGTAGAATTTTGATCTTTTGATTATCACGATAAATAATCGCTAAATGAATCGTTTTATCAATTGACGTTCAATTCGTTTATGATTTTAATAATTTTGTCCGATTAATTTACATAGCTTTAATGTCATTTATTCCAAAATGATTAAGGGGTTAGGCCACTGTAACGGTCCAAAAAAAAGGTTTTTTTCACGAATTTTTTGCTTCCAAAATTGAAGGTAATTGAAAAAAAACTTTTAAGGGTGTTATCGGGCATACATTGAACTTTATTATCAAATTTTTTTACAGCAAAAAAAAAACAAAATGGCGGTTCCACAGCTATCTTCCCGGGGCATGTTTTGCTTGCAGGGCTCCGCGGCACGCAGCACCACTGGTGCACTTTTGAATCTAGAACAAAAAAAAACCATCAATCTAGAGGGTTATAGCTAGAGAATGTCGATCTGATTTTAAAAAGTATCAATTTTTGTGGATTTGGCGTGCGTTTGAAAAAAAAAATTGATTTTTGACGAAAAAAACGGCTAGTTTTTTGTTAATAAAAAATCAATAAATAAAGTTATTGAAAATCCCGATCGACATTCTCAAGATAATGTTAATGTTCACATCTGGTCAAAATTTCAAGTAAAAAAAATGAAAATTGTTCGAGTGATGCTGCGTGCCATTTTGAAAAACCGTATTTCGAGAAAAACGCGTTTAAAGTTTTGCGAATAGCTGTATTTCCTAAGGAAAAAACTATTGCGAATTGCTCTATTTCCTAAGGAAACATTTTTTTTCTCGCACGGGACCTTTTTTTCCTTATTCTAGAGGGTTTAAACTATTTTTGAAACCAATTAAAAAAAATCGATTTTTCAAAAAATTTACAGTGGCCTTACCCCTTAATCTTCCACTAAATTCATAATTAATTCGTGAATTATATTCATAAAACTGTATTTTCCAAAAAATATGAAATAAATTAGTCAGTCAATAATTTGCAAAAAAAATAAGATTCTCTACTCACTGGATCATTTTATCAATGAACACTCAATTCATTCGCTATTTCAGTTAAATTTTACCTAATTGATTTATACTGTTAGTTGCCGTTATTAATTCCTCAATGATTGATTATTTGTTGAATAAATGGTCCAATTGTTAAGTATTTTTCATAACACTGTTGATAATTTAAAAGAATAATAATTCGTCAATTGAGTATTTTTCAAAAGACAATTTCTCGGTTCATTATTTTTTGGCAATTCATTTCTTAAAATATCATTTAAAAATTGAATTCCTTAAATTATTATTTCTCCAGGCACTTGTCGATTAAGGGGGAAGGGGGAGGGGCGAGACCATTGACCAATTTGCAAAAAAATCGATCTTTTTTATTTCCATAAATCGATAGTTCAATGTCTTACGAAAGGCTATTTTCATGATTTTTTCACAGGTTTATATGACATTTCATCAGGTTTATATGACAGTCACATGACATTTTTTTAAAATTTATTTAGGTCACTGTTTATAGATGAAAATGGTAGTTAAATAAACGTCTTAAAAAAATTGCAGGTCTGCGGTGTTGATGAAATCTCGGAGATGGATCATCCGAAACAAAAAATCAAACGGTTTTAGATTCAGTGTGTTAATGGCTACAGCGCATATCACACGATTTTTGATACATGCGAAAATAACGAGATGACGGACATTTTTCGATAAAAAACAAAAAAAAAAAACGTTTTTTTTACAGTTTTTGGCAAAAAAAGTAAATATCGAAAATGTTTGCTCTCTGTACGACCATTGGTTGCTGACATATCGTCGATTAAATGAAAAGTCAACTTTTTCCTATGATCATCGATATCTCATAAACTGATTATCGTACAGTGAGCAGAAAATGGATTTCGGAATCTTGATTGAATCCTCTACAAGTGCCTTTCAGTATTTCATAGCAATATTTTTTTCCCAAGCTTAATATTGATTTTAAAAAGTACAAAAAATTACTTTTCCTGTCGTTTCGGAAAATCCAGCACTCCCTATTTCTTACGATAGCGCCGAGCGTCATGTTAAAAAAAATGTTGTCCGCGACATTATTAAGGGGGCCGATGCAAATTACGCAACGCAATTGGGGAGGGGGGGGGGGCGTCCGGCCAGGCACTACGGTCTACGTAGTACGTGAGGGAGGGGGGGTCAAATATTGGAACATTTGGCGCTACGTAATTTCTGTACGCCCCCTAAGACATCAAAACCATTGATATTTCCCTTGTTGACACTTTGAACGCGTTTTTCTCAAAACTGTATTTTTCCCAACTGCTGGAGTGATTACTCAAAAATTATTCAAACGATTTTGATGAAATTTATCACACATCTTCCTTGCACCATAAGTTTGTGGGTGAATCAAAATTATATTTTAATTCCAAAAATAAAACGTACTTTTATCTTTAAAAATAGCAAAAATTTCACGACGAATCGCAAAATTGGCTTTATTAAGCTGTCATTTCGTGAATTTTGGATGAACAGCGTATGGGTGTTACCTTTAAGAATCATTTTCATTTTTTTTCGTTTTAGACAATTACAGCTCGAGGGAGAACTCCAACAGTGCGGAAACTTTTTGAGCGACTTCCTCTAAACATCGATATACACGACTGGCAATTTGCATAAAAAAAAAATATTTTCGCAAACTTAAAATATCAAATAAAAACACACAAAGTTACAAATTCCCACGAGTATTCTTGACATGAAAAAAAATCACGAAAAACTCTAATTTTTCACCTTCTAACTTTGAATTCGTGAATTGTCCTATAATGTTTTTTTCATTTTTTCCCTTCACGGTGACAAAAAATGCAATCACTCGGAGTTTCGGATGCCTCGTTCATGCGGGTTTCGTGTGCGCCCCGAAAATTTTTCGGTACAAACACGAAGACGTTTGTACTTATGAAGTTTTGTCCCTCAGTCTTCCGTGTCTGCGAGACGAGAAATTCTCCGCGTACAAGATTTACCAATTCGAAGCTCTTTCGTATGTACAACGCGGTATAACTCTCGTTTGATATACATCGCGTGACCTTGAATAATATACAAAAATAATCAACCCGTGATGCGGAAATATCGTTTGCGAGAGAGCTCTCGAAATATCACGGGCGGCGTTGACGCCACCGCGTCTGTACGTCTTTTCCTATGTGTATACGCGCCGTAACGCCTCACGCGCGTGTAATGCCTCGGATTGAATTGAATTCATTTCTACAATGAAATAGTAGCGTGTTTTGGCTGTCATATTGCACGTGGTCGCCAAGAATAGTTGAGTATGCCTGCTCGAATAATCTGCATTTTTCCAACCGATTAACAAATCAGTAAATAAACAAACCATCCATTTTTTTAGTGAATTACTACGATAAAGCATCAATTTAATTGAATTATTTGATTAACACCCAATTCATCCATTATTTTAATAATTGGTATCTGATTAATTTATACCATTACTTGTGACGTTATCAATTACTCAATGGTTAATTATTCACTCAAGTAATGACTAGATTACTAAATAAAAAAATACTATCTACTGATTAATTAATAATTCAATAATTTAATGATTAAATTGTTAATGATTTTTCATTAAATACTCGTATATAAATAACAATCGAATGAATAATTATTTTAATTAATTTCTGTAATTAAAGACAGTTATCAATTATCAAACGATACATTATTCACTAAGTTTTTAATTACAGTGATCAATCATTTTAAATTACTAATTTATTGATTATCAACTAAATTGACGACGAAATTGTTAATTATTTTGCGTAAAATTTTTGCAGATAAATAACAATCGAATGAAGAATTATTTTTGTTGATTACTGTAAATTATGACGTTAGGTAATTGATTCTTATTAATAACTGTGTGATCTATATAAAAAATAATATAATTCACTAAAATAGTGATCAAATTGTGAATGATTTTTCATAAAATATTTGTGTATAACTAACAATCAAATGAATTATGATATTCATTAATTTCTGCAATTAAATACAGTAATTAATAGTTATTGATTACTGAGTTCTGATTACTGAATGATTAATCATTCACTAAATTGATGACTAAATTCTTAAATATTTTGGTTTATAACTGTAATCATGGACAGTGATTAATGGTTATTAATTACTGATTGAGTAATTATCAACTACATTAATTACTCAATTGTTAATTATTTTTCATGATATTCCCGTACATCAATTAACAATCGAATAAATAATTATTTTTATTAATTACTGTAATTTATTACGGTAATTCATTCTTATTAATTACAATATGATTAATCATTCACTAAATTAATGATTAAACTGTCAATTATTTTTCATGAAATACTTGCATGTTAATAACAATGAAATGAATACATATATAATAAAATAAATAAATAAATTCATCAATCAATAGACGAACGCATCCAAACAAATAAATAAATAACCAAATATATATAAAATAAACAAACCGAAAGAAATATAGAGACGAATAATAAAGAAAATACACGAATAAACGAATAAGTAGATACATCAATAGACAGAAACAAATTACATTCATCAATGAATACCCAAAGAACCCCAAATAAATGAATGAACAAGACATACAGAATACTTTCCTTTTTTCTATTATATACCTTTTTCGATTATATTTATTATATTTCAAGGACCTATCCGATAGAAAACTATTTGTCGATTAGTGATATTGATAAAAAATTACGTAATGCAACCAAACACGAAAATTAAACGCCTCAAGGGGAATTGAGAGTCATTTAATGTTTAAAATTTCTCAATTAAAAATATTATTAAATAAACTAAATGGATAATTTAACATGAAAGTTGGTGTGTGCTTATATATATGCGTATGTATGTGCATACACACACACACACACACTGTGTGTAGGATATATATATATATATTGATAATGTCGCAAGCTGTGTGTGACTAACGCCGATTTTTCCTTGCTAAACTAGTCCGGGATACCATACAACAAGACATAACTATGGAGTGCAATGTATTGCGACACGGACACCCACACTTCGATTAGATATCGCGGGCTGCTGCACCGCGAAACTTAACTATCAAGACTGCCACGCGTTCGAAGTTCATTCCCGTGTACGTCTATATATATATATATATATATATATATATATATATATATATATATATATATATACATATATACATATATACATATATACATATGGAAAACCGAAACCAGCACGAAGTTGGACACATTATTAAGCTTGCGGCTGCCTGCTCTCGTATATATCCCGCGTACGTGCGCACTACGTTTTGTCCTGCATGAACGAGTTCGAGTCCGGGGATCGGTGGGTCTTTGGCTACGACGATGACCTACTTCCTCGAGGCTTACTTTGCGCGAACAATAGGACGCGATCCTTGTCGTCAAAGCAATCGACCCTCCCGTGCTAAGAACAAAAAAAAACAAACAAAAATTTGATTGAAAAAAGAAATATATAAAATCGAAAAGACACCTAAAAATAGTAGAAAAAAGAAACAAGTATCGTTCAATAAAAAATTGTTTTTTTTTTCTCTAACATTTCTCATGCCCAAGCATATTGTGGGGGTCGAATTTGATTCGGGCATGTCATTGAATTTTCGGGTTGACGCGAGACAGTTTTTTTTCTACATATTTCTCTATATATATGGGGCATTCCACTCCAAATCGGACACCATTCAGATTTTGCATCTCCGATTTACTCCATAATTTTTTGACTTTTAGTATCTATTGTGAAAGGCCTCCATGCCAATTTTCAGCTTTTTTTGTCCAGCCACTTCCGAGATATGAATTTTTAAAAAAGGTACTTGTTTTCTTAATGCCCATAACTTTGCGAAAAATGATTCGATTGGGATGTTTTTTTTTAAATTTTCGTTTTTAGACGTACTGTTCGAAAAAAAATAGTACAAAATCATCAAAACCGTATTTCCATAAGATTTTCATGTTCTAAATATTAAATGTTGATTTTTGAAAAATACGTAACAATCGATTTTCTTCAAATTTTTCCTAAAAATATTGTGACTCATTGTGCAAATTTTAAGCCCGGCTCGTTAATGGGATAACGTTGGGATCCATGTTTTTTCGAATATTAAAATTTTCTTGTTTCACTTATATATGTTAAAAAATGTCTGAAATCAAAATATTTTACATTAAAGCTGCTCTCGATGATTATCCGACACATAATGATTTTTAATTAGATTACAGATTGATTATAAGCAAAAGCCCAATGCTTTTCTACACGATGTGCAGATAAAATCATCCTTACTCAAATTATATAAATTTTGTTGAGTAACAGAAACTCGTCGAAGACTTCTCTTAACTCTATGATTTTCTATTTGCAAAGGATTACAGCACATATTATATATTCCAAAATTTGACACGGCACAAAAGTTCACAACAAGTTGCGCTTCAAAAAATATACCGTGATATTACACAAATTTTTATTTAAAGCAAATTAGTAGAGGTTATTCGCTGGACACACTGACAACACGTGTTTGAAAACAACGCTGAATTCTCGTTCTGAAAGGGAGCCGTAGACAAGAAAGATACTCAGCCACTAGATTATGTCAACGAAGTTTTTATTACCGACTGTGGTTAAAAGTTAAAAATCATTTCAAAAAGCGCCAACCAAATTTGAACACATATATTAACTAAATTCTTTTAAAATAAGTTTTGTTCTTTAGATAATAATGATGTTTAGGTACCTCTACTCTCCATACACATGAGATGTCGACTCAATATAAAATTGAATAAGAATTAATACAAAAAACTTATGTTGTTATATATTTAACTAAAATGAAAGGGTCATTGTCCATTAAATTATCAAGACATATCTATTCAACTTTATAGATGACAATAATCATTGCCCATAGGTCTGAAAAAATGATTATTATGTACTTTTAGTACGGAGTACTAAAAAATTAAAATTTTCAAATTCGATAAAACACGGATGCTAACGTTATCCCATTACCGTACCGGGCTTAAAAGTTGCATAATGAGTGACAGTATTTTTCGAAAAAATTTGAAGAAAATCGATCGCTACGTGTTTTTCAAAAATCAACATTTAATATTTAGAACTTGAAAATCTTATGGAAATACGGTTTTGATGATTTTGTACCATTTTTTTTTCTAAAAGTGCGTCTAAAAACGAAAATAAAAAAAAACATCCCAATCGGATCATTTTTCGCAAAGCTATGGGCATTACAAAAAAAGTACCGCTTTTTTTAAAATAAATATCTCGGAAGTGGCTGGACAAAAAAAGCTTAAAATTGGTATGGAGGCCTTTCTCAATAGATACTAAAAGACAAAAAATTATGGAAAAAATCGGAGATGCAAAAGCTAAATGGTGTCCGATTTTGCTTGGAATGCCCCATATGATAACTTCTTCATATCACCACGACTTCCATATATATATATATATGGAAGTCGTGGTAGTTCATTTTGGGGGTGAAAAATTGGGGTGAAATTTTGAAAAATCAGTTTCAATTCAATAACTTCTTAGGATACATTCGTACAGTTTTTGTTCAAATGGGAACGTTTTAGCTCTTGAAAAGACGCGTCGATCGAGTATTTGATCATTAATCTCCAATAGTGTCTTCACCGCTAAGAACATGGTTGAGATCCCAAAAAAAAATTGTATATTGAATAACTCAAAAACAATCTGTTTTTCGGGTATGGTTCAAACGTACGAAATGTAGAGAATAATTTTCTCTATTTTTTCGTTTCTATGGATTACCCTTAAATATTGCTTTTGCCGACCCCTTTCGGGGGTTGAAAATAAAAAATAAAATTCTGGGAAAACTATTGACCACACGAATTCGCTGCCGTGGATCAATTTGTAGCTTGAACCATCAGCTACATTTTTGTCCATAGCGCCAAACTCGTATCTCTTTATTTTCGGTCAATTGTTTTCCCATAATTTCATTTTGAATTTTCATCCCCCGAGAGGGGTGGACAAAGCAAAATCCAAGGGTGGTCCATAGAAACGAAAATATAGAGTTAATTATTCTCTACATTTCGTACATTTGAACCATCCCCGAAAAATCGATTGTTCATGAGTTATACAATAAACAATTTTTTAAAAATATTTGAATCATTTTTTTGGGGCTGAAGATATTATCAGAGAGGGATGATCAAATACTTGATCGACGCGTCTTTTCAAGAGCTACAACGTTCCGATTGAACAAAAATTGTATCAATTTTTCCCAAAGAGTTATCGAGTTAAAAGTGATTTTTCAAAATTTCACTCCACTTTTTCACCCCCAAAATGAACTTCCACGACTTCGGCGCTGTGGGCAAAAATGAAGCCCGAATTTTTCTGAACATTTTGTCTCCCGGCGCCGACTTCGTAGGGATTGTACTTTGGCATTAATCCACCTCCCTCCATCTTCGTCCCTTAAAAACCCTACACCCCGATTTTCAGGCAAAATTGAATTTGGCACCCGCGGCACCGAAAAAATCATCTGTCAAAAAACTAGCCTTCTTATATTTTTTTTTCGATTCCAATATTCATCACGACTGTACTAAATATATTGAAACCATCACAGGTTGTGCATAACCGATACTGAGAGGGGTGACCGTTTAGCCGTGCACCGGTGGTGCATCAACCTGTCAGCGAAATACCAATAATTTCGAGACCTTGCCGTGAAGATACTTGAATAAAACGTCTGTGCGCCAGAGAATCAGAAGAATATGAACAATAAGAATATAACAAGAATGACAGAAAAGGGTTCAATTGTGACGGGGATCACGTGGAAGACCGCAAATAATAAATTATGATAATAATGATCATATGGTATATTGATATGTTGTCATTATATTATACAGTAAAGCGTCTATAATAGGTATTTTACTACATTCAAGAAAAATACTAACAAGGAACATCCCTCAGGTGACACCCTTCAATTTTGTTGAAATTGTGTGTGTGTGTGTGCGTGTGTGTGTGAGCGTGTGTGTGTGTCTGTATCTCTCTCTCTCTCTCTCTCTCTCTCTCTCTCTCTCTCTCTCTCTCTCTCTCTCTCTCTCTGTGTGTGTGTGCGTGTGTGTGTGTGTGTGTGTGTGTTTGCATGTGCGTCTGTGCACATTTGAATGTGTATCCAGAATTCGCTATTTTGTTCCGCGTACACACACACACATGCATATAATACTCGCACGAAGCAAAGTGAATTGATGAAACATAAACAAGGTAAGGTAAACAGAGTGAAAAGGTAAGTATATTTTGAACGGACTTCGAAATATTAGTATATCAATGGAATTCATGTGCGTCGTAATGATTTTTAACGTTTTTTTTTCATATTAGGGCTTCCCCCACCTTAATTCAACATATAACACCGTTTTTTATCCATAACAATAACCCAAAAAAAATTGGACCGATTTGGGCTGGAGCCGTGATTTTATCGTTTTACCAAATAATGTTATACGTTTTACATAATTTACAGTCAACTGTGTAGACTTTCGCTGGCATAATCTTGACGAACCTTGTCATTTCGGAACATTAAAATTAGGAATTTTAAACCGTCGGCGCATTCAAAGTTCGGAGCTTCAACCCGGCCCTTATGTCAAGAACATGCCAGCGAAAGTCCACACAATTGACTGTAAATGATGTAGAACGTATAACATTGTTTGGACAAATTTCAGAGTTGAGGGAAAATCACTTCTTAATAAAAAAAAATTCTTGAAATAATTCGTCGATTTATTGAAAATGTTGAAACTGTTAAAACTTCCATAGCCGAATTATTTTGACGGTGTTAAGATTTTCGGAATTTTGGTCTTTCGTGTGGAATTGTTTAGGAGTTTTGATCTTTCGGGGTACCATTCTTTCGGAGTTTTGAGCGTTCTGACCATTCAAAGTTCGGAATTTAAACCCGGCCCCGACTAACGAGACCAACTGTGGGACGCATTACGATGCGCGGAAAACAGCTGCCATTTCAGTTTCACGAATAAAACGACCTATAATTTTTTTCACGGTCAAAAGCTTCGAAGAATTTTTTTATGAGAACAAAGATTGCAGTTCTTGAGTTAAAAGTGTAAGGAACATTGGAAAATCTTTTGTTGAAGAAAAAAGGATGGATGGTTTGAAAATTTTACAAAGCGTCAGATTTATGAGTGAGAAGAGTAAAAAAATGGCAAAAATAGAAAATTTCAAAGCTCTTGAGCCACTAATAAATATTCATTGGCCGGCTAGAGCATCCGCGAGGTCCATGTTAAATTATAAGGCGTAAAATTTATGGGTGAGGGGTGGACGAAAAAGAATTGATTTTGAATTGAAAATTTCAATTTTTCGGAGGCTTGAGGCAACCTCCAAATTTTTTTGACCCCTCGCAGCTTGCGCGACATTTTTTTTTTCTATAAAGAAGATCATTGAATAGTGAGAAAAAGGGAAAAAAATAGAGCTCAAATTTGTGCCACCCTAATATACATGACTAAAATATTTAATAAAACTATTATAAATTTGATATATGAATATTTATATATCTATACTATATACGTACGAATTCTTTTTTCTCGCTTCAAGTTCTGATCTTGACCCTGAGTATTACGATTCCCTGTGTATTTGTCCCCAGCGGACGTCGAGAAAAAAAAATATTTATATGCTTTTGGTGCAAAGGTGAGGGTCAAGATACGAGAACATTTTCGATACCAGGCGACTTCACTTTC
>OX101789.1:2187588-2207588 GCA_944452715.1 Ophion slaviceki
GATTTTTCATCATGACCATTTAGAGGTACCATATTCAAAATGATCTCATCATCAAAATAATGGACCTATCGAGACGTATGATACGCCATTCTCCGAGTCTACTTACTGGCTATCTGAAACGGTACTCATAGGCCTGAATCGCTCAATTAGGAACGGAGTTACAGCCGTTCAAAGATGTCAGTGTACCAGCTCGCGAGACACGGTTTCGCGCAGAAATCTACATATTTTTTTTCCCCGGCAAATCGCGGCTGCGCAAAGAGTATATGACCTACAATCGAGCTTGTATTTTAATCCTCTGCTTCTTGTTTTATCGCATCAATTATTGATACAATTCCCGGGAAGACGTTCACAATGTTATCAGCTTGTGGCCGCTCAGTGATTCTTTGTCGATAGCCGTGAACTTAAATCAAGCGTGCGAGGGAATACACAACACTGTGAATAGTCCCGCAAATTTATGGCTTAAAAATCGAATCTACGCATTTGCGAGAATTTTGTATTTTTTTCTCGTTTTTTGTTCATTAGTACGAGCATTAGGCGTCATCGAAGAGCCAGAGGGAGAAATAATAATTGCGCAATATATTTTTCGCTTCTTCGACGAGATGCGTTACACAGCTATCACGCGTGTTCGCGATTACGAGCATGCTCGCCGTCTTTTGTACAAGGGAAATTAATGATCTTCGCTGAAAAATCAACCGAACGACCGCAGAAGCAATACATTTTTTTTCCCTCTCCAGTTTGATCTTTCTTCAGTTTAGACAAAATTCGGAAAATCTATAGCCAATTTATGTTGATTTTACTCACCGCAAAATATATTTTT
Source organism: Ophion slaviceki (assembly GCA_944452715.1). Lineage (NCBI taxonomy): Eukaryota > Metazoa > Arthropoda > Insecta > Hymenoptera > Ichneumonidae > Ophion > Ophion slaviceki. The sequence goes on from OX101789.1 coordinate 2,188,406, forward strand.
GTAGTGTAACTTTTTTTAATGCTTATGGGCTTTTTCAACATCTAAAAAAAAAATTTCCGCTTTTTTCGGTAATTATGCTCATTAATTTTTAATTAATTAAAATAACTGTCCAATTTTCCGTACATGGCGAAAATTAATAGAGAAGAATTCATATTTATTTGTAATTAATTTTTTATTCATTTTAAAAAATGATTTATAACAAATTAAATTGAGGCTGACACGTTCAGTGCCTTGATTCAATTTCTTTTTCAGTCGATAAAAATAGATAATAAAATTGTTTCGATTTATTTTATGAATTTAACGTCGGGCGGACAAAAATTAACAAATAAGCATTTATATTTATATATAATAAATTTATTAAAAAAAGAATTAAGTGTTTATATTTAACTATAACAAAGTTATTATTAAAAAAAGAATATGTAAGAATTTACATTTATTTTCAATAATTTTGTAAATGGCTTTGTACATAATAATTTAAGCATTGAAAAAAAATATTCATAATAAACTAAATTAAAGCTGTGCACGTTTAGTTTGTTGAGCTAATTTCTTTTTTCATAGGTACAATAATATTAAGATTGTTTTTATTTATTTATTGAATTTAATGTCGGGCTTTTTTCGAGATCTCCCGGAGCTATCTAACCTTTTTCGAAATGAGAGAGATAGATAGATAAATAGAATGAGAGAGAGGGAGAGAGAAGGATGCATATATTGAGGGACGAAACGAATACTCGAGCTCGAGGGGGCAACTATATAATGTGGCTCAAGGCTTCGCTGCGACGAGCAGATTAATAAAGTTTTTACGAAGTTGCCGGCGACGCGAGTTACGTTCATACGGGTTTTCCACATTGTTTTACTTGGCCGCGTCGTACACTCGTCGCTCGCGAGCCGAAACTGTTTTTAATTTTTTTTTTTTTTCGTTATTTTTTGCTTATTTCGGTCGAAAATGTTACTCAGCGTGCATCGATTGAAAAAAAAACATCGTTTTTCTTCTTTCGCACCAAATTTTACGACTTCGCCATGTATCATTATTGGAGCCCACCACAGACGATGAAAATAAACCTCGATCGGTACGACCAGATTTCGAAATGAATAACCGGTTGTCGAGGGGCAGATCCGATTATCGAATTTAGTCCAATCGCCATTTTTAATTCGAGCCACGAAGCATTCTTTCGTGAAATATTTCACTTTTTTCGGCACGTAGAGCATTCGATCAGGACAAATTTTTGAAAACGTGTAGAATTATTCGCTTAAATTTTAAAATGAATCAAATTATTATTATTGTTATTATCAATATTACCCTAGTTTTTATATTTGTTGCTATAATAATTACTATAATAATAATAATTATTATTATTGTAACTATTGTTTACATTATTATTCACTATAAATTAAATCACTATTGGTATCCTTATTATTATTATTATTATATATCCAGAAAAAAAATGTTTCTCGCAAATACCGAGAATAAGCAAGGAAGGATTGATTTCCTGTTTTTTAAGTTTCAGCCGAATTTTCCTACATTTAAATATACATGGATTTTTTTTTGTAAAAGAAATATAATCTCGTTTCTTACGTTACGAATTTTCATTGTTCATACTTTTTTTTCACCAAGCACGTGAACATGATTACTGCGTAGGTAGGCTAAAAATGTCAGACTGGCAAATAAATAATTAGGCGTGTAATTAATAACTTAAAATCCGATATAAACAAATTTTTTTTAATCATTTTTGAAAATCAGTAGGCTAGCCCGGGGCAACACCCAAGTCCCGGGGATGATACGATCAGGACCGGAAGTAACGCCGAAAATGTTGCAGCCCTAAAATCCCCAAGGTCAGCAGACTTTCTTGTCCATCAGGGGCGGAATGCCGGTGGTCGGCAAATTCTGGGGGGCAATGGGGGGGGGGGGGGGGGGCGGACTTGTGCGCGATGCTCTTGGAGCGAAAACGTCCTCGAAAAACGTGAGATACGCGGATTCGAGGACCGCAGATGTGATTTGGGTAACGTGCCAAATATGTGCCAACGTGAACAAGAGATATGTAAGTACCAATTTAACCAAATCTTTCTCCCCCTCTCTCTCTCTCTCTCTCTCTCTCTCTCTCCGCAAGATCGTTCGCGTTTACGTGGACCTTGGACAGAAGTGGAAAAAGATTCGCAGCAAGTTTCACGATTTAATTCAATATCCTCACGCCCCCTATTTCCGCGCAATCCTAACCCTTCCGTTGTACATCTGTTTCCGATTTTTTTGCACCTACGGGTCAACCACCGTAGCTTGCAGATTTTTTGTTCAATCTCATCATCCACACCCTAAATTGATCGTAATGCTGGTGCGAGAATCGTGTAAAAAGTTGGAAAAACGCGTGCCAGACGCGAGTAAGAAGTGGCGCAAAATGGCGTCACGGTGAACACGAAATGGCGCTCGAATGCACGGAGTATGGGATTGCTTGGTTTTTTTAAACACACATATTACTTGGAAGTAAGAGTCCTCGCTGTCGATAGAGAATTATCACACGACTGTGTATGTACTGCCATAAGGGGAAAAAATAATATCACGAAACGGCGGCTACCGTAGTAGACAAAATGGCCACCCGTATGTTTACATTTAAAGGTGACGTAATTGACTAGAGTTAAGTAGCCGTTGCCACACTGACCCAACGACGAATTTCGCCTCGGAAATAAATTTTAAAAACTTACAAAGTAACTGCGCATTGGAGCGTACAAAATGGCTGTTCAAAGCTGCGCTCGCAGGAGTCCGCGGTGCAAATTTAAACAACAAGGCGATGACAAAATGGCGGCCAGGCGATGACAAAATGGCGGCCAGGCGATGACAAAATGGCGGCCAGGCGATGACAAAATGGCGGCCAGGCAACGACAAAATGGCGGCCAGGCGATGATAAAATGGCGGCCACGCGATGATAAAATGGCGGCCCAGCGATGACAAAATGGCCGCTCGAGCGTTGTAGCTAAAAATCTCGTAAGCGAAGTGTATCTTCAGAGGAGTATGACACCACGGGGGTCATTGGGTTCGCAAAATTCGCTGTCGTGCTCGTTCGTAGCCGGTGATAATCTTTCGTCGGGGTCTTTCACGCCTGGTCACCATTAGGGGCGATACGATTCACCGCGAAGACAGAGTAAGTGGCAATTCCATCTAGGCAACGACGCAAAACTTCAGGCCAGTGGTATTTCCCTTTATGCCCGAGAAGTGGTGGAGCGATAGAGATCGTTACGGAGAGGGAAGAGGCGAGCGGGGGAGCACGGAAGAATTTTGTCGAATGACACACGGGAAATGCACTGACGAACTTTGCAAGCCATCATTCCGCGGCCTGCTCCTCTTTGTGATCATGGCGCTTACCAAAAAAAAAAGGGAAAAATCGCCCGACGCGCTCAAGCAAAGGCGAATGATACACGAGCGCTTAACCGTGTCTTACTCGTTCTCAATTCCCACGTGTCATCCTAAAACAAGCTCGCCCGCGATTCGCTTTCTCGATCGCGATCGAGGAGCGCGAAACGATAAATATCTCTATGCTTCCGTAGCCTTCGCACTTATTTATAGAGGCCGAGGACTCTTCGGCATTCTTGTAATGGGGAATCAAATATAGCGTTAAGGTCTTCGGCGTTCCGGTCGCCCTTGTCTGATTGTAAAACTTCACTTTCGTCGACCGATGCAATAATTTTTTTCGTTGCTTATTTCATCGGCGGAAAAATTCACTCGAAAACCAAAGTTCGAGACCAGTGGCGGTGAAATGGATTTAAAAAAAAACGTCAATGATGGAACTCCGGAATAGGGAAGGGACGAAAATGGCCACTATGGTCCATTGATCACAATGGCTTGAAAAACAAACACCACCAAGTACGCGACGTTATGCTGTAATTTTTTTAATTGAAAAAAATAAAATTTTCCGATTATGCAAAAACGCCTTATGAAGAGTGACAGTTGAGCCACCTCGGGAACGTGTATCCCGGTTTTCGAGAGCCCCATAAAACGAATGGAGCGTCTCAGATGTCGAGGAATAATATAACGAGAGGAAAACGAAAAAAAGGTAGTCGCAGACGATCAAAAGAGACAAAAAAAGCACCAGGAGTCGAGTTGGAACAAAAGTCTCTTCGTTTTTTTATAAAATAAAAGTACGAGGTCTCTGGAGTCTTGGAACATCCAGCGTGAATAATATCGAACGAACACACCTGCTCCGCGCGTTTAGCCCTCTGAGTGCCACACACAGAGAAGGTTCGCGTGATTCCACGTGCGCGCAGGGCTATCAACCCGGAATTATTGAAGATTCCGGGCGAGCTAGACAGGCGAATGGGCCTGCGTTCCTGCCGGTATACCCCCCACCCCCCAGGGTAATGCACCTATATTATCATCGATCGATCTTTACGTACGACCCTTTCATCCGTCGCCTACCCCCGTCCTCTTCAGCTCCTCTCTCCCCTCTCGCCCATATTGTCCAGACGTAAATATGGTCCTCGAAGTTTTTCATGCACGAAGCTACCTACGGATGGTTCAATGGTAAAGAAAAAAGGTGGCCCACCGACTGAAAGGGGAACCTGGAAATTGCGGAAATATGGTAGCGGAAATTCTGGGGTGCGTTGAGAGGTCGCAGGTTACGAGTGCTGGTGTAAAACTTCGGAAAAAGGTAACCCGGTTTGTGGGGTGCAAGAGGAACGGAAGCGAAAGGTAAGGTATGTTTCCGGAGTTCCGTGATGGTACAGGTGAATGGGAATAAGTGCCGATGATTCGAGGTTGGGAATTTACGGGTTGAGTGCTAGTGTTTCACGGTGAGATATTTTGAATACTGAGTTCTACTGTTTTCCGGCCGAAAACGCTCGCACTCACTGCTGCCCCAGAGTTCCGCGGTATTGAATCTGATTGGGGGTGAGTGCTAACGTTTCAGAATCGGAAATTTATGACTTGAGGGCCAGTTTTTCTTGTGCGGGTGCGTCGAGACCGAGTTCTACTGTTTTCCGGTCGGAACCGGTTGCACTCACTGTCATGCCGGAGTTCTGCGATGGTACAGGTAAGTGGGAGTAAGTGTCGATGTTTCGAGGTCGGGAATTTACGCGTTAAGTGCTACTGTTTCTCGGTGAGATATTTTGAATACTGAGTTCTACCGTTTTCCGGCCGAGAACGCTCGCACTCACTGCTGCCCCAGAGTTCCGCGGTATTGAATCTGATTGGGAGTGAGTGCTAACGTTCCAGGATCGGAAATTTATGACTTGAGGGCCAGTTTTTCTTGTGCGGGTGCGTCGAGACCGAGTTCTACTGTTTTCCGGTCGGAACCGGTTGCACTCACTGTCATGCCGGAGTTCTGCGATGGTACAGGTAAGTGGGAGTAAGTGTCGATGTTTCGAGGTCGGGAATTTACGCGTTAAGTGCTACTGTTTCTCGGTGAGATGTTTTGAATACTGAGTTCTACCGTTTTCCGGCCGAGAACGCTCGCGCTCACTGCTGCCCCAGAGTTCCGCGGTATTGAATCTGATTGGGGGTGAGTGCTGACGTTTCAGAATCGGAAATGTATGACTTGAGGGCTAGTTTTTCTTGTGCGGGTGCGTCGAAACCGAGTTCTACTGTTTTCCGGTCGGAACCGGTTGTACTCACTGTCATGCCGGAGTTCCTCGATGATACAGGTAAATGAGAGTAAGTGCTAATATTTTGAGATCGGGAATTTACGCGTTGAGTTCTACTGTCTCTTGGTGAGATGTTTTGAATTCTGAGTTCTACCGTTTTCTGGCCGAGAACGTTCGCACTCGCTGCTGCCCCAGAGTTCCGCTGTATTGAAGCTAATTGGCAGTGAGTGCTAATGTTCCAGGATCGGAAATTTACGAGTTGGGGGTCACTTTTTCTTGTGCGGGTGCGTCGAGACCAAGTTCTACGGTTTTCCGGTCGGAACCGGTTGCACTCACTGTCATGCCGGAGTTCCGCGATGGTACAGGTAAATGGGAATAAGTGCTGATGTTTCGCGATCAGGAATTTACGGGTTGAGTGCTACTGTTTCTCGGTGAGATATTTGGAATACTGAGTTCTACCGTTTTTCGGCCGAGAACGCTCGCACTCGCTGCTGCCCCAGAGTTTCGCTGTATTGAAACTAATCGGGAGTGAGTGCTAATGTTCCAGAATAGGAAATTTACGAGTTGGGGGTCACTTTTTTTGTGCGGGTGCATCGAGATCAAGTTCTACGGTTTTCCGGTCGGAACCAGTTGCAGTCACTGTCATGCCGGAGTTCCGCGATGGTACAGGTAAATGGGAGTAAGTGCTGATGTTTCGTGATCGGGAATTTACGGGTTGAGTTTTACTGTTTCTCGGTGAGATATTTTGAATACTGAGTTCTACCGTTTTTTGGCCGAGAACGCTCGCACTCGCTGCTGCCCCCGAGTTCCGCTGTATTGAAGCTAATTGGCGGTGAGTGCTAATGTTCCAGGATCGGAAATTTACGAGTTGGGGGTCACTTTTTTCGTGCGGGTGCGTCGAGACCAAGTTCTACGGTTTTCCTGTCGGGAACTCTAGCACTCATCACTGTTCCGGACTTTTGCAATGCAAAACGGCGGTTCTCCGCCGAACACGTCGCAACTCCGTCCAGTTTCTCTGCATCCACGTCAGACATGGTTCCCCCGAAGAACTCCAGGCCGAGAAATCGAGTGCACTCACAAGCACGAGGATCCGGATCGTCGCCAGGCCAATCTAACCCCGAAAAAGTGAGTCTTCAATTACTCTGCGCGAACTTGCGTGAAAGTAGGCAGGAGTAGTCGAACTGTAAAGCGTGCCAGACGAGATATCATCTAAATGAGTCGTCACGAATGATCCGGACGATTGACTCCAATGCAAATGAGTGACGAGAACAGATGAAGGAGGTCGGGGGGGCAGGAAGATTAAAGATTGCTCGACCTGGAGTGAATCAAGGTGACGTTGATTATGCTAAGATTGATCGATGACTAATCGAACTGTGCAATTGTCCCTGTATATCTCGGATCTCCGCAGACCAAGAATCGCAATTCACGGCCGAGTTGATTCTCGACGATCCTGCTGGTGTTCGAACAGCTGGTGTTCGGAGACTTTCGGGATACCCTGTTGCGCGCCCACAGTGTCCCGAGACATTGCCCCATTATCCACAGCTCCGAAGAGTCGAGAGTTCCAGCATCGCGATGAGCTGTGCAGCGCAGAACTCGCGGAACGATCATCGCGACAACGGACGTTCGGGGTCTCGGATACACGCAAAAACCCGTTGATTGGAATCTAGACGGACGTGCACGCGCTCACCAACTCCTTCCTCCCCTTCTTGCCACCGTCACATGTGGAAACTGCCGTGCACTCACACACTCGTTATTCGAGTGGAGAACTTATACCTGGAACCAGCTCAGGAGCGGTTTGCTTTGAGGTTTTCAAGAGTAGAAATCCCTCTCTCTCTCTCTCTCTACCTCTCGTCCCACTGTCTCGCTCCCTCCCTTTCTAGGAGCCTCGGAGGAAGAAGGATCGCGGCCGGAGCTCCCTCTGACAACACCCAAAACGCTTTGATTCCCACCGAATCGAGAGTCGTCTAGCCGGCCTTGCCAATAAATTATGGAATATTTATTGGCCGTTTATTTTTGGGCCTTGCAAGAACAAAAAGGGACGCAGCGACTACGAAGAGCGCGCAACACACGGAGGGATACCGCGAGGCCTATCCGAGTTTGCCGAATCGAGGGTATTCCTGCGAACATTCACGAGACATGGACCAAGACGTTTTATTTTTATTTTTTCCTTAATATATTCTTAAATATATTAAATATAGTTATTAATAATTATAAAATATACACAGATTTTCGGATTTCTAGATATGAAACATTTTTTATAAATATTTTATAATAAATTTTTAGACTTTTAATATTTTTATATCTAGAATATATTATATAAATATTTTTGTTTTTTCGATGCACTTTTGGAGTGAGAAATTAAAAAAAACGAATGTTAATTTATTGCATTTAATATTCATTTTAAAGTGTCATCAATTTATTTATCCATTTGTTTAATTCGTATCTTCATATTTATTTATTAATATTTCATATACTTTTATATCGAATATTGATGTACAAATAAAAATAAACATTTTTAATTGTATTAGATAGTAATGTGAACATAAATTCATTTAATTTCTTCAGAATGGTTGAAGAATTTTTTGTACCATTCGACACTTTTCTATTAAAAAAATTCAATGAAAAAATAATTAATAAAAGATTATCGAAAAAACGCAGATATTGATGCTTTTTTTGCTTTGAAAATTCATCTGATTGCGAAAAATATGAATGAGAAATTTGTATGAAAAGAAATTAAAAAAATATTAATATATATATATATATATATATATATATATATATATATATATATATTGTCGGAGGCTAACATATTATTCCACGTTTGACGAAGCGAGAATCCTCATTGGCCGAGTACGGAATGTTTGCGCGATTTGCAAATTTCTGTTCCCTAGGTGAGATTCTTTCGCCGGATAATTTTGTAATTTTTCCGCCCATAGAATTTCCAGTGCCTACGTAGTGATTATTATCGCGCGGTTTTTATTCTCGTCTTGTGCACCGCCAATTCCCATAATTTCTTATCTAAGTAATACAGGTGAGAGACTTCTTCCATTTTCAAATACGAATAATTTTATGACCGTCCGAGTCTCTCTCTCTCTCTCTCTCTCTCTCTCTCTCTCTCTCTCTCTCTCTCTCTTGATGCTAATTTCAATTTTACGTGCTCGTAATACTTCTCCTCTTTGCTCCTTCTTCTAACGTTAGGAGGCGGAAACTGATGGCGGAAGATTATTCGCGCACAATGTGCTCTTTAGACGAGGATTGCATTTCTTTGTCGTTCCTTTCTTCTTTTTCCGGTCTTTGGGCTCGACCAGTTGGAATAGTTTTTTCCCTTTTTTTAAATAAGAGATCGATTAACTCTGCGCACGGTTCGAAAGATTCTTACGGAAAAAAAATGATTTCCGGTGAAATTTGAGGGAAAATATATTTAAAAAATGGAGTCGAAACTCTAGCGTGTATTTTTGTAATGGAACAATAAGAATTGTGAAAATAAAAAAATTGAATGAATGAACCATCGAAAATACACAAAGTCAGTAGAAGTATTTCCCATATTGTTGATTATATATATGTGTGCCCACACACCCACCCATACACACACCCACACACACACACACACACACACACACACACACACACACACACACACACACACACACACACACACACACACACACACACACACACACGCACGCACGCACGCACGCACGCACACGCACACACACACACACACACACACACACACACACACACACACACGCACACGCACACGCACACGCACACGCACACGCACACGCACACGCACACGCACACACACACGCACACACACACACACACACACACACACACACACACACACACACACACACACACACACACACACACACACACACACACACATACACACACACACACAAACCGTCCACGCTAAAAAATTTTACAGTCCAGATCTGAAAACTGGACACTTGAAGTTACAATTTCCTTTTTTCAGTTTTCTGTACGACCATTTTTTCCGAGTTATCCCTTGTTGAAAATCACCCAAAAATTTGGAATTTTTTACAAATCCCTTAATTTTTGTGTGTAGTGTATATCCATATATATATATATATATAATCTTCTTTAAAGAAAAAAAAATGTCGCGAAAGCTGCGAGCAATCAAAAAATATTTAGAGGTCGCTCAAGCCTCCCAATATTCAATTTTTCATTTAAAAAATCGATTATTTTTTCGTCCACTTCTTATCCATAAATGTTACGCTTCATAATTTTTTAATTAACCTCGCGAAAGCTCTAGCCGGCCAATAAATATTCAGTGGTCGCTCAAGAGCTTCGAAATTTCCAATTTTTTTTACTCTTCTCACTCATACATTTGACGCTTTGTAAAATGTTCAAAACAATCAATCCTTTTTTCTTTAGCAACAGATTTTTCAAATTTACCTCACACTTTTAACCCAATAATTATAATCTTTGTTCTCATAAAATAGTTCTTTAAAGCTCTTGTCCGTAAACAAAATTATAGGTCATTTTATTCGTAAAACTGAAATGGCAGCTGTTTTCCGCGCATCGTAATGGGTGCCACATTTGTTCTCGTCAGTCAAACTGCGGACCAATCGTACCTGCACTCTGTGACGAGCGACGCCATGATACAATAATACATGATAACAAATATCGTCTAATTGGTGTTTGCTACTAATGATTATGATAAATTATTAAGAAAATGTAACACTTCGCAGTTTATTTTGTTTTCATGCTACAAGGAATCACAGTGCATGCGAGATTTATTTTTGGCGGAAAATGTTAATTTCGAAAACCTTGCGCGACCACAAAATATTCGTTGGCCGACTACAGCTTTCACGACGTTAAGACCTCATATACGCGAAAAATTTCAAAATTTTTCATTCTTGAAATTATTTTTTATTCTATTCGCCTGAACGGTTAGGAATATTTTGAGCTTTACAGAATTGAAAAATTTTAAAAATTCCAAAAATAAGGTTGCATTTATAATAAATACCGCGCGGCGCACCAGACCTCCAACTTAAAAGCCATTTTTCCACGATTCACTTTTTTGAACATTGTGAAAGTTCTAACTCTTGAACGAAGGTTCAGATCGCTTTGAAATGTTTACAACATATTCTTAGTATCATCACCTATCGTGTGAACCACAGAAACAAAAATTTAAATGACACGAAAGAATAAAAAAAATAAAATACCGACAGAAAATTGAATAAACAAATTTTAATTTACGAATTTTTATAACAATCATTATTTTTGAATAATTTTGTTGGTTCACACTGAAGATACATTCATTATGAAATTATAAATATGTTCATTTTTTTCAGACACCCACGTCGATGCCGAGAACTTTCACCATCAACGCGCGCGCAAAAAATACATTGCTTTATTATGTTATATCTCCGCCATTTGTTAATATTTCTGATTTTTTTACATATACTGAACCGTGTGCAGAAATGATGTGTAAAAAAATGTTGTCAATATATGCGTCATTTTTTTAAACCGCGTCTCGAAAAGTACCTTCGAAAATCGGCGAAATCGCGAATATAAGGTCTTAATTTAAAAATTATAAAGCGTAAAATTCATGGGTGAGAAGTGAACAAAAAAAAATTCTAAATGAATATTTTAATTTATGGGAGGCATGAGCGATCTCTAAATATTTTTCGACCGCTCGCAGCTTCGGCAACATTTTTTCTTTTCTTTAAAGAATACAATTGGAAAAGAGTGAGAAAAAGGAAAAAAAATAGAGCTTAAATTTGTGCCACCCTAATATATATATATATATATATATACTCATTTATTCATTTGTACGAGACGTCTCGCTTAAAATACAAAATTTCATAAACGCGCGGGGATCTTTCCGTATAGTTGCGTACGATAAAATCTCGAGGCGCCAGGAATCCGCCCACTGCGAGTGCAGCCGCTTAAAGGTACTCCTCTGGACCACGAGAGTGTAACCAGGGCTCGATCTCCCAGAGATATAAGTTCTACCGGTACCCTCTCTATCTCTCTCTGCCCCTCTTTGTCCCTCCCCCTCTCTCTCTCTCTCTCTCTCTCTCTCTCTCTCTCTCACCGTGACGTTTCACAACGACTGGTATACCTTAGCACACGAGGAAAAACGCGCTATACCTTCCTACAGCCCCGGCATCAACAAATATCCCGGAATAAATGTGGACCATCATTGAAACGAGCAAAAAAAATGAACATACACATAAAAATGTACGCATCCCTACATGAATATATTCAATTTTTCCATTACATCATAATATATAGAATTTTGAAAAAAATCATCTCCTATCCTATTTGAGAAATGTTAATTAGTTGTCTAATTAAGATTTCATTCGAATCAAGAGGGAACAAAATTGTCGAGCATAATTGATTTTTAATGGTTCTTTAAGTCCGTTCTGAGAAAAAATATAGCGCACTCATGTGGCGAGTGGTGATTGCCAGAAAAAAATGAGCATTCTGGAATAAAAACTAAATTCCATTTTGAATACAGTTGAATGAAGATAATTCAACTGTACAACTGTTCAACTGACAATTCCGAATACGAAATACTTCCGAAAAACTTTTTTCGTGCATTCTGTTAGTGAGAAAAAAATGATCAAAGATGCACGTTAAATTGAACAAATGGTATTTGATTCCATTTCAAATTTTTTTCCTAGTGCTACCCACTCGGAATTTAATTGTCTTCATTCTGCTGAGATCGAAATGGGATTTTGATTCCTTCCCTTTTTTCGCGCAAATATCGCTCGTTTAATAAATACCCTTTCTATTTTTTCATGTCTTTAGAAACTATGAAATATCATATTTTTCGGTCCCAAAATCGCCGAGAGCCCTAAATTAAGGCAACGCCGTTATTGATCAGACAATTTCACTAATTCATTAGATTAATTTTTATAAAAAATAAAAATTAGTTAATACATTAATTATAGGTTATATACAGTTAAAATTTTCGAAAAATCGTTTTTTTTAAATTTATTTCATTTTCGTAATGTACATATATTTAAGTACACACACAGAACATTTCTTGTCGATCCGGCGAATATTCTCGAAGTTAGACGCACATTTGTAATGACGTGTCAGACCGGTCGAAAGTGCTTTTGAAACTTTAAACGCTTTTTCTCAAAAATTGTGTTTTTAAAGTCGGTGAGCAAGATTTCTCGGAAACGGCTGAACCGATCAGTCTCAAATTTTAACACAATCTTCCCAAGTATTTTCAGTAATTAATCAAAATTTAACACAATTAATCAAATTTTAACACAATCTTCCCGTTTTTTCAGTCATTAATCGAAGGTTTTTTCTCACCGATGAATATTTTCCATTTTAAAAACAATTCAAGGCCTACATTTTAGTCAAACCTCGATTTTGTTGTTGTTGAGAAGCCGCCATTTTATCAAAAAATATTATTTTGCTTATTCTTTCAATCAATTACAAGACAATCCATTATATTTACGAAATATTTTTGGTTTTTTCATATCCGATGATCCAGTCCAGGGATATCGTGCTCACCGCAAGGCGCCTTTTTTAGAGGTGCTCCCGGAGATCAGTTATAGCAGCTTTGAAAATGATTATTTTTCCAAATAAAAAACAAAATACAGTTAAAAGTTACCATAATATGTGTACAATTTTTTACGTTAATAGATTTAAAGGTCTTCTCAAGAAAAATTCATGAAAAATCGATCTTTTTGGGCCTCCTGACTGTATATAACCCCTCAACAAGTTATCGTTAATTTTCGGGGTCGCAAAGCCCCCATGTGAGTGCAGTAAAAATCAACAAAATTGGCCATTTTATTTTCGTGTTTTTTAAAATGAAAAGCATTCATAGTAAGTGTCATTTCACCATTCACAGTCACTTTTCCTAACCTATAATCACAATTTTTTCAACATTTTCAGTCGCGCTACAATTTACGAAGTTCTATTCGGGATGAGTTGCTCAAAAATAATGACATCGATGATGAGAAATTCGGCGGAAATAATTCCGAGGAAGAAGATCATTTATCAGAACATTCAGACAAACGTTGCGAGGTTGAATCGTCAGCCAGTGATTCAGAATCTGAGCTTGAAAATGCATCATTGCAGCAGCTGCTTGATCAAGCTGCTGTCAATGCTAGAATATTATTGACACGTAAACTTGGAATGCTCAACAAAAAGAGGGAAATTGGCGTTGAAAATTGCTTAAGGGGTCTTCTCACTTTAGACGCTAAAAGAGACTATTTTCATGATTTTTTTTTAAACAGGTTAAATCATACCTATTGATATAAGAGTTGTTACACTTAAGGGGAGATATGCACCTAGGAGGCGGAAAAAGGTCATTTTTGTGAATTTTTTCAAGGAAAACCATTTGAAATTTCGGATAGGGGATTTTAATTACCTAAAAGTATATACATTCAAAAATATGTTTAATTTTCTTTATTCAAAAATATCAAAAGTATACAAGGACAAAGAAAAATATACATCATCTTAAAACAAAAACAAAAAACACAAAATCGTCTAAAAAAACCAAAAAGATTATTAAATTAGATACTATCATCTAGTACTTGTCATAGCCGATTTTGAAAATATCGATTTATGACAAAATGGCGGACGCTTGAACATAAATAGTGATTTTTGGGCCAAAAATTAGTTATTATTTTGCCTATAAAACAAAAACTAAGTAACGGGAAAAAAAAATCCTATGACAAGTACTAGATAATGGTGTATAGAATAACCACAAAAAACCTCAAGTGTACGCCATTATGCCTACAATGTACAGATTCGAAAAGTTCCATTTTGTTTATTTTTCACAACAATTATTCCCCATCATTACTCATCCATGTAAACGAATAAAAGTTGACTAAAACATAAAATTCGTCGTGAATCGTGTCTTCTTTATTTTAGAACATCCTTTCCATACAATGTTCAAAATAATTATACTTTTTGGATCGTCTTAGTATAGACTATTTTTTTCTCTTGATACATGTTATCCCAAGAATATGAGAACCAAATTTTAGCCGAACATAATGAAAATTACAAAAGTTATGAATTGTTTAACAAAACAGTTTTTTTTCTTTTGTTGTTAGACTTTCAGAATTTTTTGCAGTTCTGAAAATGAATTCTACACTAGAAAACCATATGCGTTTCATTTTCAATAATTTACATATTTTCTTCGAATTTTTTCAAGTCAAAATCATGCATCGAGTCAGTGCCAGAACGTCCGAAAGTTGCCTGGGGTCTATGTGACCCCATTTAGGGAATGTGCGATTTTAGAGAGGTGTGAGTGATTAGGGTTAATAATTGAATGCTCCGGTCATTTAATAATTGCATACTTCAATAATTTCATAATTCCATTACATATATTTATATACATATGGGTGTCTGTGTGCGTGTATATAAATACATCTGGGATGTATATTCTTCCAGGCATCGCAATAAGATACCCAACATTATCCGTTCTTCAAATTCCATTCGCGGCGACGCCATTGATAACACCAAAAAGACAAAATAAATGTCGCAACATTTCAATATCTTTATCGCTCGGTAATTGATTCCCTCGTAATAATAACAATAACAGTAATAAAAATGCATACACGAGTCTCGTAATCGACGTTTTCTTCGGCGTCTTCGCAATCGTTGCACACTGCTGCATTGCGATTGACCCTGTCGATATAACACGAGGCATCGATAATGTTTCTTTTTTTCTTCATCGACTATCGCTGCTGATCTTGCAGACAAAGTCTCCTTATTCGAGTGTTTTTCTTCCACAATTCCCCTTTATTCTCTTTAGAGCTCTCTCATTGACACAGAGTCATTGATTTTTTTATATTTATTTCAAAATAATAATCCTTTATCATTAACGTCTGGTGATTTTATTGGGAAACGTGGAAGGTTTTAAAATTATTGCTTTAAAGGCTCGAATGTGAAATATTAAATGTTTTTATTAAAAATGTATGTTTATTCTTACTTTAATTTAAATGCGGTTTGAATAATTTTTCTCTTTAGGCTATTTAGAAGTTAAAAGAGTGGAAATTTTATTGTATAAACGTTATGTCTAGTGTTAAAAATCGAAAAACCATTTTTCGCAAAACCAATACTTTTCGACAGTTCATAAATGTTCTCTGAAAATTTCAAGGTGATCGGATCAAAATTGACAGATTTATAGGCTATTATTCAAAACTTTAAACGCTTTTTTCTAGAAAGCCCGTTTTCTGAGCAAAATGTCTCAAAAACTACTGCATCGATCTTTTTGAAATTTTAAGGGCTTTTTCTAGAGAACAAAATTTTTTCAAAAATTTAGAAAATGGCGCGTGTCATTCAACGATTCATAGACCACCAGCCATTTTCTAAATTTTGAAGTTTCGGAAATTCCTTCGATGAATCATAGGATAAACTAATATCCTAACGAAATCTGTTTGATTTTTCAATATTAGATAACCTGGTTCAGAAGGGCATTGCTCAGCGCAAAAGATGTTTTCGAGTTTCCCGGAAATAGCCTGTAAATTATAATTGAATATATTTTTACGATTATAATTAAATATATTTACCGAAAAAACTATAGTGTTCTTCAGATGAGACTTTTTTAACGCTTCGAGGTCACACCCTCGGCCAGCAACTTAGTTGGTTACATGAGTTCCGTGTGACCCCAGCCATGTTTAAACGATTGCCACGTTGGTTCTATTGTTCCGAATGGCTTATAAAAATTCAGGGTGTTAATTTGAACCGTCTAGAATGTGGCATTCCCAGTATAATATTGTAATCGACATTTGAAATGGCGGAAAAAATCAAGAGGCGTCAATGCGCGAAAAAAACCATTTTTTACTAAAACAATCATAACTTTTGCTATTTTCAATAGAATAAAAAAATAGGGTGATTCTCTTGAGATACGATAGTCCAAGGGAAAAAATAGCTTCATAGTGGGCGTTTAATGAAAGGTAAATTTTATTTGAATATTTGAAGAGGGCCCATTTCGCAGTAAAAAAACAACGACAATCATGAAAAGTGAAAAATTTATTCGCAACAGCGGCCCGAAAAATTATGAGATCATAATGTAAACACAATAATATGAAAAGTATTTTAAAAAACTAGAAATAAATACATCAAAATATACAAAATATTAAAAAATCGTAAATAAATCAAGTTTGACCCCCACAGTCGACACAGATGAAAACTCTGTGCTTGTCGCACATTATAAATGGTTTTTTGATTTTCCAGGTAGTATTCTAATGAGTATTAAATAACGTAGACGGACGTCGCAAAGAATTCACATTTCGGAGTAATTCATATAAACTTGACAGAAACAAAATTACCGTTCTCAAATTCATACTTACATTGCGTAGAGTGATCTTACAAAGAAAAAAAATCCACTTTTTTACGAAAAAAATATACATGCAGGTCACATGGGGGTCAAAATGACCCCAGCGCCCGTTCGATTTTTTTTTAATTGACTATCACGACGGACCTGCGGTCGCGAATCGTCCGACTCTAATCTGTACTTACACAGGACACTCCAAAACACCCTTACAAGGCAGGCCAGCCCCCTTGGCCGTCTACAACTTATAGTAATTTCGGCTCAAAGTCGCGCGTGGGGTCCCCTGGACCCCGTGTGACTGCGAAGGGTTAAATATCTCATTTTTGTAGGAATTTATCAGCGCGATGTTCTAAAATAAATCCCAAAAATAAGCTGTTTTCGAAATTTGAAACTAGGCATGACCCGATAACGGGGCCTAACACCTCGTTTTTAATAACAATTACGATGTTAATGATTTAATAATGTAATAATTGTATCATTTCGATTGCATTGGATCGAGTTACATATCGGGCGCTCAATTCAGTAGTGTTTATTAAAAATTTAAATTAATTAATAGCAGTAATGGTGGTAGTAGTTTTATTTTCCAGGTATACCCTTTCGGGTTTTTCCACAGTATTTGAAATGTATTAATACGTTAATTTTAATAAAAAAGAATATTAAATTCATAAATTAATTCTAATTAAAAATCAACACCAGTTAATCAATAAATTTCCATAAAAATTAATTGATTAATATTATTCATAAAAATTGCTGATAAAAAAATTTAATTAATCCGTTGTGTGAATTAAAAATTAAAATTAATTAAGTAATTCATTTTAATAAGTAATCAACATTAATTGATAAATTAATTTAAATTGTAAGTTGATTTTTAATAAAAAATAAATGAAAATTAGTTAAAAACCAGAATAAATTTAACAATTTAATAATTCGACAATCAAATAACATAAGAGTTTTACAATTTTACTTAATAATTAAATCATTGAATTATTCATGATTTTCACCACCATGAGATTTAAATGTCTCAATTATATAACAATTATCGGTAGGCTGACTGGTGCAGGGGGCCGACCAGTCTCGTGGTCGCCCTTCGAGGGATGTCAATCGGCGTCTGGGACGATCGAGGGCACGATCGTAGCCGGTACATCACCGATTGAGTGTTGGGAGTGACGTGTACACGCCCCTCCCCCGACCTGCCCCTCGAAACCTGTATGCGCAATATTGGCGATCGACGATGCGTACATTGCGTTGCACCTGGTGCATAATATCGATCGGCGTGCATCAATTCACGTCGGACGGGGGTAAACACTGAATGACCGGATGAAGGCGGTGCACACTCTCATCCTGACGAAAATACGAGACCTATTCTAATGTGATTGACGTCCAATATTGCCAATATCGATACGCGAGTGCTTTCTCGAGCGTCCTCGTCCTGTCGAGTTTATTTCGAGTCCTTGACTCCTCTCTCTCTCTCTCTCTCTCTCTCTCTCTCTCTCTCTCTCTCTCTCTCTCTCTCTCTCTCTCTCTCTCTCTCTCTCTCTCTCTCTCTCTCTCTCTCTCTCTCTCTCTCTCTCTCTCTCTCTCTCTCTCTCTCTCTCTCTCTCTCTCTCTCTCTCTCTCTCTCCCCCTCCCTCCCATTCCTGATCCATCGATCACAGGATTGTTTGACTTGGAAAAATTTCATCTCTTACGATCTCTCACGATCGTCTCGTAAAGAAAGGAGAAAAAAACAAGTTGTACACATACAAGGTGTCCCTCTTATCTCTGCTATTCGAAATAACTCGGTAATTATCGACGTCACGAAAAAATGTTCCAGACAAAAGTTGCACGGTGTGAAGGGGGCCATCAAATGCGACCAATTTTTTTTATTTCGGTGCAGGCGCTGACGTACGGTGACGGTCACCTCCACTTTTGTAAATGGAATGGTACATTTTTTTTCAACCATCTTGTGGAGCACCTCAAGCCGCATAAAAAACATTAGAGGGTCAAAGTCGTTCATGGTCATTCAAGGACAGTATCGAAGATACAAAACTAAATATCTCGGATCACTACCAAATATTTGGTAGTGATCCGAGATATTTAGATTTGTATTTCATTTTCTTAGGTGACTTAGAGTTGAAAAAAACTATTTTGGTCCAAAATTCAAAATGGCCACGTTTAGATGACCGACATGATTAAACGAATGGGAACACGATTTTTTTTCACCAAAGAATTCCATTGTTCGCCAAAAAACCCAACCAAACACCATATTTTACTATTTTAGAGCTATCCAGAATGTACCGTGGGAAGGCTGACATGTTTTTAAAAAATGGGAACAAAAATTTGCCAGGCCAAAAC
>OX101789.1:2210088-2250884 GCA_944452715.1 Ophion slaviceki
AAATAAGAATAGATTTATAATTTTGTTATGAAAACATTTAATTATTCATATTTGTATCTTTTAAATAAATGTTAAATGATGAGAAATAATCACAATGAAAAAAAAGTTAATACTAAACAATTGTTATATATATTCATGTATTTATTTGATTATTAAAAGCGGAAAATTGCAGTATATTAATATATAAATGTTTATAACACTAATTTTGCAATAGCAAAATTAATAATTTAGTTTAAGAACTTTTTCGATTTTCATTTTGATTTGTGTATTTTTTAAAAATCATTTTATCGGTTTCTTTTTTTAATGTTGTTTATATATATATATATTTACACATTTTGGGAAGAAAACGAGGGAAGTATTTTTTTTCATAAATCATTTTTTTTAGTATTAATAAATTATTATTATAAAAAATAATTCTATAAATATTCTGTTATTCCACATTTTTTTATAATGAAATCAATCAAAGTCAACTAATAAATGATAAAGAATTTAATTAAAAAATAAATAAAAAGCGACAAATCGCAGTGTATATTCGAGAAGTGTAAAAATTGTTTCATAAATTTGAGCTCGATTTTTTTTTCTTTTTTCTCACCATCCAATTATCTTCTATAAAGAAAAAAAATGTCACGAAACGAAATCAATCGATTTTCTTTAGAAACAGATTTTTCAAATTTACCTCACACTACTAACCCAAGAATTATAATCTTTGTTCTCATAAAATAATTCTTTAAAGCTCTTGTCCGTAAACAAAATTGAAGGTTCCCCGTTTTATCGAGTTATAAGCGTGAGGTAAATTTAAAAAATCCGTTTCTAAAGAAAAAAACGATAAATTGTTATGAAAATTTTACAAAGTGTTAAATTTATGAGTGAGACGAGGAAAAAATTGCGACAATTGGAAATTTCGAAGCTCTTGAGCGACCACTAAATTTTCATTGGCCGGCTGGATCTTTCGCAAGCTTCGTTAAAAAATTTTAAAGCGTAAAATTCATAGGTGAGAAGTGAAAAAAATCGATTTTTTAATGAAAATTTGAAATTTTGACCACTCGCAGCTTTCGCGATAATTTTTTTTCTTCGAAGCAGATAATTGGATGGTGAGAAAAAGGACAGAAAATAGAGCTCAAATTTGTGCCACCATAATATATATACATATATATATATATATATATATATATATATTTTCATCTTATGTTCTCGAGATGCCCTGACATAAATTTTGCAGTATTACATTTTTTTTAATAACAAATTTTAAGGACCCATGCTATCTCGTAAGTGTTCCGAAAATTCGTAAGCCGTAACTCCTATCAGACGACTATATAGACTCGACGGATCTTTGCGAGCCCTCCACTTAAGGGCCAGAAGAGGGGGGGGGGGGGCTCACTCAGGCACTCCTGTCGAACGACGATAGCGTTGCAAAGTACGGTACATTGCTCGAGAAGTCGTTACGACGAAATTGAATCGCGATTGGCGCCTTCGCGACAACGTTCCTGCCCAAATTTTTAATGTAGGTACGTTGATCGATTCGCGTTACATTCAAAGTGTACGCGTCAGTCAATAGCATTTTTCCTACCTCGCGTATGCTTCGTGACATTTTTCCCGTTATCTCCAAGCACCCGAAAAAAGGGGAGAAAAAATTGTGCCCGTTATTGTACAACGATAAATGTTTTCTTCTTTCGTCTTTGTTTATACGTTTATTATGCGAAAATTATCGTTACGAGGGACGTGAAACGTGACGGAATGGAGAAAAAAAAATCACGAACAGGAGTCCTGCGGGATGCGATCCTTTTTCTCGGTCGCTTTTTCGACAAATCGCGACTGTGGGAGGGGGGGGGGGTCGAAACACAAATAACTGGGGGAGCCCCGCGGCATATAATGAGAAATGCAAATGCATCAATATAATCAACTTTGAGGCTTTGTTTTCCTCATTTTATTTATTAAGTTGATTTATTTATTTTATTTATAAAAAATCATGTAAATCGGCAACTTTTTCGAAAGGAATGATTTCTTTTCCACTTTTGAAAGTAAGGGTATGTTTTATTACTACTTTTGGCTGCTACATGGTTTTTTCAAATGAATCTTTAAAAATAGCGGATGTATGGGGTTCATGGGGTTGCGGTGGATGTTGTCAGACGACGTGAAACGTAGCAACGGGGGGATTAATATGAAAAAAAACAACAAAGATTTTTTTCTCATTATCACTCATACGCAGAATATGAACCAAGAAAAAGTGAGAAATGTTGAAAATCGATGAAATGGCACGCTTTGAAACAAAAATATTGAATTCTCGGGAAAAAAATGGCTACACTTTGCAATAAATCCTTTTTTTCTTCTAATTCTTAAGAACATTTAGGGTAATTTTTTAGACAACAAATTTAGAAAGATTTGTACCAAATTTCCTCAGAATCGGTCGATTAGTTTTTTAGCTATACGTCGCGCCAGTTTTGAAAATGTAATTCAGAGGTGCCTTACATCCGCCGTTGATAAAAATTAATAAAAAAAATATCACGTAACAGCCAAAAGTAGTACATAATAGAACATACCCTCAGTCTTCAAAATAGTGAAGGAACCGTTTCTTTTAAAAAAAAATCATGAACATCAACAATTTTTTCCCTCACCTAAAGGTATCCCCCCTCTTAAGGATTCATCGCTCATTTTTTGCGATGTATAATTTATTATGTTTGATATAGTATTAATTATTTATCAGTTATTTAGTACTTACTTTCTGCGGAGAATTGGTGGTATCGATAGCACGAAAAATGATTTTTTAAAAACTTTTATTTCGAAATTTCATTTCGATCGATACTAAACTGCACACAGCAGTTTAGTATCGATCATTTGCGATTTTTTCGTGGTTACATTTTGCAGAGAATTGATGGTGAGGATATCAATGAAAATTATTTAGATCATTGCCTTTTTTGAAATTATTTCTTATTTTTGAAGATTATAAAGAAATAAATATTATCATTAGTTAATTTATTTTTAACAATTTAACAAATTATCTTATTTTTTCGTCAATTAAAAAATAATTTGTACACACACACACACACACACACACACACACACACACACACACACACACACACACACACACACACACACACACGACGTTACTTAAAATTCCTATTCAAGAAACTCTTCAATAGGAATCTTTCTCTCTCTCTCTCTCTCTCTCACTCTCTCCCCCTTTCCTCGGTAATGGCCTATACGTGACGGAGAAGCGAGCTTTGCCTCCTATGTTCCCAGTAATCTGCTTCTCTTAACGCCCAGCCACCCTTAACTCCCGCGACAATCCTTAAGGCGCCCTATCGCGACCTCTCGTTTTGCATAATATAAACATCGCACGCCTTTCTTTCTCCTGAGAATGGAATAAAATAATAATCATTTTCATCCAACGATAATGATAATTATGCATCATCGTTGTCGCGGATCTTAGGGCTGAGCGCTACTACCCTTTGTGACAGTTTTCGTTACGGGTGCCATATTGTATCGAAAGCCACGGCAGATGGGGTTTTTTTACGTCACATCGATCACGCCATTCGCCGGGATGGACGATGAATAGTATTCGAATTGTTCTCCGGGAAAAAAAGCAACGGAGTAAAAGTTTGTGGCAGGCGAATGATGGCTTGGAAGGATATATATGGAGGACTGCGCAAACATTGAATATTCCTGTATATGAACCCCCTTCAGTGTCAATAAAGCTGGTCGCGATCAGGCGCGAGTCTTTCAACCCGGGAAATTTTTATTGCCCATTCGTGATACTAGCCCCGCTATACCATACGTCATTTTGGGATTTTGCGGCTTTTCCGTGCTCTCCCGTTGGTCTGGAAATACAGATAACTCGGTGCTGACTATAAATGGATAGGATAGAAATGACGCGAAGCCGAGAAGGGCCGATGAAATCTTGCTGGGAACAGATAGGATCGATTTGGGAATCGGCGATGATGAGTATCACTCAGTACTTGGAGCCATTACCCGGATGGGTGACTGTTGATTTTTCTAGGGAACGTCTGTGATTGGGTCCAAGTCATACAATTGGGTCCAAGTAATTTAATTGGGCCCACGTAATTTAATTGGGTCCAAGTCTTTTAATTGGATCCAAGTTCCTTCGATTGGATTCAAGTATCTTTGGATTGGATTCAAGTACCTCTGATTAGGACCAAGTACCTTTGGATAAGAGGCAAGCATCTCTGAGTAGGATCAAGTACCTTTGGATTGATCTAACAAGGACCATCCCTCAGGAGACACCCTTCGATTTTGTTGAAATTTGGATATGTAATAAAGCACCGAAAAGTAAACGATACCTATTTTTTTTTATCGGCGAAAATACGGGTTTGAGGGGTGAAACGAACCCTCGGAAATAGGGGTGTTTTTCGTCGATAACGTTATCGTTCTCATCTCCAATGTATAGTGCACAAAAAAAATAAACATAGTTGCAATTTGAATTTTTTTAATATCTCGTACCGTTAAAACGTTATCGACGAAAAACGGAAAATATCCCCATTTTTGAGGGTGCGTTTCAGCCCTTAAAACCGTTTTTCCGCTGATAAAAAATTCCGCGTTATAACATATCCAAATTTCAACAAAATCGAAGGGTGTCACCTGAGGGATGTTCCTTGTAAGTACATAAATGATGTGCATTCAGATTTGGACGATCATCTGGTTATGTGGGAGGCTAGCGAGTTGAAACTTGGAACCGCGGATGATTAATGATTGATCTTCTATCGAAGGTCACAGCTTTGGTTTGGTCCAAGTACTTGTGTCAAGTTGATCTAATCTCCAAGTTCGTTGAGGAATCAAGATTGGACAGAACTTGCTATCCAAGCGAACCCTGGATGAAGCGAACAAAGGATGATCATTGTGCCGGATGCCGAAAGGACGATGTAACGATTTCGGTAATCCTCACCGTACGATTTTCCTCTCGAGTGCATCCGGCAAACATGGCACCGCGTCTTTGGCAGCGGAACGGATTCGTCGTTGTACAATGAATTCTTGAGGATCAACACCCCCGGGGGAGCAATAAATTCCACCTTTGTACGCTCCACTTGATAAAAAGATGAGGCCAAAAAAAGGGTGAAAGATGTGTCAGCCCTTTGGGTACAGCGGTGTAGCCAGAAGGTACACAAAGAAGAGGCCACGTGCGAGCAAACGGTTGAGAGAGAAAAACGAAACCGCATCACGGACGACCGCTGACTTTCCCCATGCATTTTTATCACCCGTAATGCAACCCTCCTAACGTACTTCTCCCGGTGCAGAGTCAGCCGAAGTCACCATTTCCTTTTTGCCCGACGTTCCTCAAATCTCGTACGATGCGGTGGAATTTTTGCTTTTTTTTTCGCAGCCACAGAACGATTCAGCTGGTTAGCCCTCATCACCCTTCGCTTAGGCTCTTACCCACCTGTCGAGTTTACCTGCCTTCCTTGCCAGGCTGCATTGTCGAATTATCCGTTCCAGCAATCCCGAGTGCATCCGCCAGAACGATCCCTTAGTCCTTGGTGATCTGGTTTCCCCTGCCACGCTTGAAGGGATGGAAGGCCGAAAAGAACTAATGACTCGAAGCTGTGGATTGGCCTTATTTCCGCTAACCCATATAGGGTCGCCTGTCGTAACAAAAATGCCAGTATTCAGCCATTAAACGGTTTGCTGATAATCGGCCAATAATTCGTCGACCAGCATTGGGGTACTGTAGGCGGATGAACGGCTTGCCAGATCTATGCCAGTCATTCGTGGGCCAATACTATCGCACCGATCATATGGCGATCAGCATTGGGGTATCGTAGGCAGATGAACGGCTTGCCAGATCTATGCCAGCCATTGGTGGGCCAATACCATCGCACCGATAATATGGCGATCAGCATTGGGGTATCGTAGGTGGATGAACGGCTTGCCAGATCTATTCCAGCCATTGATGGTTTGTTTTTGGGCGTTTTGCAAATGCAGGTCGTTAAACTGTTACACGTAAAAACAAGGGATAAGGTTTCGAAAAGCATATCCTACGGATGAAGCTGAAATTTTGCACCGACCTTCTTTTCAATATTTTAAGAGAACCTTTAAAAGGATATTGGCGACTAGCAATAGTTTTCGATATATCGGATATTGAAAGTTATTTATTGTACTGCGCTTCTACTATATTAAATAAATCCAAACAAAGCCATCCCACATGGCAAGTGATATGCACATACGGGCGAGCACTGTTTGCCAGGAAGCAGCGCGGCTGGAGGAGTGGGGGGTATCCATGGGATATATAGATATACTCGTATGGCGTGAAATAATAAACTTTACAATGCGATGTATGGAAAACTATTGCTAGTCGTCAAAAATCCGTTAACGGTTTCTCTTAGGATAATGAGAGGAAGTTCGGTGCAAAATTTCAGCTCGATCAGAGGAGTATGCTTTTCGGAACTTCACCCAAAACGAGCGAGTTATTTTTACAGCCTAAATGGACCAAAAAAATTGTCGGTAAACTTTAATGTCACGAATAAAATTATCGGCATAAAAGTAAGGAACGAACAAACGATGGGTTCTGTAAGTGTTAAAATGGCTAAGTGGATAGGGCGCTCGACACTAGAACGAAAGGCGCAGGTTCGATCCCGATGAAAGGTAAACATTTGAACAATGCAGAAACTGTTTTTAATGCATTTATTCTATGTACATGGACATAAGTAAAGCATAAGAAAACAAAAAAGATACTACTAGAATTATTATATTCATAATTTGTCAATTTTTTGTTTTTCATTTCCGGCAGAAGATCCGGCAGCCGTTGCTGGGCCAATATGGGCGTATGATAGTTGGCCCAGTCTTAGCAGCCATTCATGGTTTACCATTACCAACCATGCATGGTGCGGATCTGGCCCGTTTATATAGCCATTACCGCGCCATCGTTTGTTCTCTGGCAACCAGTCGAGGGCCATTACTGTGCCGATTGTAAAACCCTATTTGGGAACCAGAATTTCTTGTCGGAATGTCAAATAGTCTAAGTGGAATTCGGAAATGGTAGGCCGCGATAAGTATGGCGCGAATTTCACAATGTTGGTCGGATGTCTCTGATACTCGGCAATGCTGTTAGGAATCCCTCGATACTTGGCAATGTCCGTTGGAATCGTTTGGTACGTGGAAATGTTGGTAGGAGTCACTTGGTACTTGGCAATCCTGGTAGGAATTTCTTGGTAGTTCGCAATATTGGTACGAGGCAATGTCTGTAGGAATCCCTTGGTACTTGGAAATGTTGGTAGGAGTCACTTGTTACTTGGCAATACTGGTAGGAATTTCTTGGTAGTTCGCAATGTTGGTAGGAATCTCTTAGTACTTAGTAATGTCGGTACGAATCCCCTGGTACTTGGCAATGGTGGGAGGAGTCACTTGGTATTTGGCAATCGTCATAGGAGTCCCTTGGTACTTGGCAATGTCGGTAGGAATCCCTTGGTATTTGGAAATGTTGGTAGGAGTCACGTGGTACTTGGCAATACTGGTAGGAATTTCTTGGTAGTTCGCAATGTTGGTAGGAATCTCTTAGGACTTGGTAATGTCGGTAAGATTCCCCTGGTACTTGGCAATGGTGGTAGGAGTTACTTAGTATTTGGCAATCTTCATAGGAGTCCGTTGGTACTTGGCAATGTCGGTAGGAATCCCTCGATGCTTGACAATGTCGGTAGCCATCCCTTGGTACTTGGCAACGTTGGCAAGAACCCCTTGGTATTTGGCAACGTCGGTAAGAATCCCTTGGTATTTGGGAATGTTGAGAGCAGTCCCGTAGCACTTGGCAATGCTGATAGAAAAGGCTTGATAGTCCGCAACGTTGGTAGGAATTGTTTGGTACTTAGCAACATTGGTAGGAATCTCTTAGTACTTGGAAATGTTCATAGAAATCCCTATCGGGTCCAAGAATTACAATCTAGTAGGGATGCTACTAGGAAATGCTGGTAGGGATTCCTAGGTACTTGGGAATGTTGGTAGGGATGCCTTGTTATTTTGAAATATCGGTACGAATCCCTTAGTACTCGGCAATGGCGGTAGGAATCTCTTGGTACTTTGCAATGTTGGTAGAAATCCCTATCACGTCCAACGATCACAATCTTACCCATATTAAGGGAACAAGCACAACCGGAGTTGAAGTCAAATGGAACTCAGGTGCCTGAGGCCGTAGAACATCGTGTTTAGATACACCCCAAACCCGTAGCTTGCGTTGAAACGGAACAAGGAATCCCCGACTCTGAACCAAATCCGCAGAGTGGATTCGATGCTGCCATCGGTCCTCCGCCTCAAGGAACGTCATCAATGATCTTCACCACAATCGAACTCTCCCAGTTGCCCTATTCGTCTTCGTCTCATGGCTGAACAAATCGGCATTGCTTTTCCAGCAACTAAATCCGTTGGAACGCAGAATGCAAAGCTCGGATGAGCCCCAGAAAAAATAACGAAAGCCTTTGACTTGACTACGACGTGAATCCGTCGCTATCAAGCCTCCTTCTCAAGAGACATCACCAATGATCTCCATCACAATTGGATTTTTTCGGTCACCAAATTTCGTCGTCTCAGTTGCACAAAAGGGTGCTGCTCTTTCCGTAATCAAATCCACAAAAGTACAGAATATCAAGCGTGGATCAAGACGAGAAAAATAACGAACACCCCAGATTGAGATAGTCATCAATGATCTCCACGACAATTCAACCGTTCTGGTTGCGGCAATCCGGTGTTTTTACGACACCGATCAGTTCCTTGGTTCCCTGTGATTGCCACGTGATCTTACATATTTATGTGGATGACAATGGAATTTTTTTTCCAAATGGGGGGAAGTCCCCCGAAGTTCGGTAACGCCTCTTGGCCACATTTCCCTTTGCAGTAGGTACACCAGGTTAGGCAGTAATGGAGTGCAATTGGCGTTCCACTTTTTCATCCACGCAGCCCCGGCTGGATACAATTTCTCCCCCCCCCCCCCATTTATCCTGCGTCACGGGTACCTTCGGGCGATCCGTACGCCAAGATCTGTCTTCGGGAATGACAATACGTGGAACGTGTGAAGCTATCGATCTTGGAACGACTGCGCTTTGGACTTTGACGTAAGATGGTGGGGAGGCTTGAAATGATGGGGCTCTCCTCAAGTATGGCCTACCTAGGAGCGTCGTTGCATTTCCCGTTGAGGGGGCTCCATGAAGGGTGGAAGGAAAGCGCGAGAAGGAGATTGAAGGAGCATGGAAAATGAAGAGATATTTCCCACTTAATAGTTGCTCACACCCCAAGCTAGGCTGTGCTTTCCTTTGTCCTCTTGCAACCTAGTTTCCACCATGGTGGTAAGGTATCCCTCTTTTGTTATGAATGTGGCGCAGCAAAGTTTCGCTTCTTTTTTCCTTGGCCCGTCCGCCACCCCTACTCAATTCTCGTCCCTGTACCGTTCGCACGTGGAGCAAGAAGGGATGTCGACGTCACAACAATACATCCTCTTTAGCGACGACACGATAAATCAAAATAAACTTCGCCGGGAGCGCGAGAGGAGAAAACAGGTTGGCTTCAGCACCGGCGGCCCTGCAGCCTTGTTAGGCTTCTTGCTGCCTTTGTCCTTGCGATCAGTCGGTTAGGGTTCGCATGAGCGTGCAACAGTCTTCTAGGGGAATCTTGCGCGATCAACAGATCCTTCAGGGATAAGCGTTTGGTAGTCAACAGGTCGGGTGCAGGAGTCTGGATCACAGCTTCCGGTTTTCGGGTTCGTTGTCCAGGAATCATCCAAATCATTCTGTTGCCTATGGAGGCTTTCTTCGAGATTGTTTTAATCTGACCAGGTTTCCAAGGCTTGGAGGCGCATCGCCTCACAGGATGGTCGCACAGGACCTCCTGCAAGGTCCGACAAATTCAGAAAGACCCGGCAGCCCGATAGGCGCAGGAGTTTTTGATTCTTGGAGCTGCAACGATTCCAGAGGCACCTGGAAGTTGACACCACCTTGTAGGACAGCGTTAAAACAGATTCAGCTGATCATCCAATCCTTCTTGGAGTTCACCGAGCCCGTAGTTCTAAATGGTCAAGTTTCCACCAGCGGTCTTGATCGACACTCCTCAACAAACGTGGAAAGCTGCTTGGCCCGGATCTTTCGATCAGCCTCTCCTTCGATACCGTTTCCATTTTCGACTTCTACTTGGTGGCAGGTCTTCGAAGTCTATCGCCCAGTTCATCCTGATTTTGATTATCCCAATAGCGGAATGTTCGTCATCCCAGGCAGCCGAGGCTGCCCTCACAAGTGGACTTCTTGAGACTTTCTTCGTTTCTTCAGAGAGCGTGGAGCTCAGCAAGCTTCGGCTAAAAGCAGACCTGAACTTTCGCGCTCCTCAGGTTGCGTTACCGCCTTCTGGGGGCTCTTCAAGCGTTCCCTTACTCATTTATAGTAGCACATTTGCACGAGTACATCCGAGGAGGCACTAGGGGGAAAGGATCGGGAGAAGGAAGTCGAGGAGGCCGAATGGAAAGGGCAGGCGGAGGAAGAGATGTTGGAGAGAGGCAAAAGAGAAAGAGAAGGAAGTAGAAGAAGAGGATCGGTCGAAAAGAGCGCGTGCTTGGGTTTAAAGAGACCAGCTCCAATGATCGGTAACAACATTGAGG
The DNA here is from genome assembly GCA_944452715.1 of Ophion slaviceki. Classification (NCBI taxonomy): domain Eukaryota; kingdom Metazoa; phylum Arthropoda; class Insecta; order Hymenoptera; family Ichneumonidae; genus Ophion; species Ophion slaviceki. Next base: position 2,220,668 of record OX101789.1, read on the forward strand.
TTGGAGGAAGGGAGACGACAGGAGAGGCAGGATTGCGTGGGCCGCGTGTACCCACTCAATACGTGTCCTGTAATGTTGTCGATGGGAGGCGCGGAGACTATATTAAAGGCGATTATGATTATCGGTAGTTGCCGATCGAATCAAGATCAACATCCATCTTCGCCTTAAGGATCCTGTGTACGATTATGCGGTCAAATAGCAATCTCTGGGGCGGGCGATAAAAAAGAAAACACTTTTTGTACGACACCTGCTACATCATCGGGACTCTTCGCTCGGATGAGATATGGCGCTTATGAATATAGGCCCGCCGACATCCGGTCATTATGTCAGGATCAGGACGTACATCTTTTCCGTCCGTGCGTGTGTACAAACCACGAAGAGCGCACACAAATCAATTACGCGTCACGATAATTTACATGTCTTCTTCTCTTCCTTGCGATTCTTCCTTTAGCTTCCCTCCATACTTCGGAAATTAATTCAGCCTGTTACACGGTGTCTGTATCATCCCCGAGCGCGCATAAATCTCGTTGGATGTGGAACGAATCAGTGATGACTTGATATTCAATCATGGGTGACCGCCTTTTATCTTCTCCTTTCGACGAATCAACTTTTTCTGCAGCCGTTTATGAATTTACTAGAGCAGTTGGAATGCGTTTTTTTTTTCAATTGCGTTTGATCGTTGCGTTCTCGGGTGTGACCTTGAAGTCGAATTTGGACCACGATCATCGTTCTGTCTGCAGAACGGTGGGGGAAACTCGCTTCGGTGTGACCTTGAAGACGCAGATGACGTTGATGTAGAAGGGAAAGTAGAAGGAGGTGAAGAAGATGATGATAATGAAGATAATAAGGCGGCCGGGATGAAAAACAAAACGAAGAAGAACAGTCGGAAGATGAAGGAGTAGAACAAGACGATGGAAAGGATGATGGAGAAGAAACAGAAGAAGTGGACGATAAAGAAGATAAGAAAGGAGTCAAGGAAGAAGAATGAGGAGAAGACGATATAGAAGACAATACAAGAACGAACGACGATGACGACAAAAAATGAAGACAGAGAAGAACAAGACCAAGTGGATCATGAAGAAAAACGAAAAGATCAAGAGGAAAAGGAAGACAAGAGGCGGACGACGGTGAAGAAGAAAAGGAACTTAAAGAAGAATAAGAACAAGTGGATGGATGAGAGAAGATCAAGTAAACGAAGAAGACCAAGAATAAGAACATGACGATGAGAAGGATGAAAAAAGAGTCTATGAAAAAGTAGACAAGAAGAAGCCGATGAAGAAGAAAACGCACTAAAGAAGGTAAAAACAAGTAGATGATGAAGAAAAAGGAGAAGATCAAGATGAAAAAGACAAAGATGACGAAGAAAAGGAAGACAATGAACAACACGAAGAAGAAGTGAATGCTCAACAAAAGGAGACGATCAAGAGGACAAAGTCATGGAAGACAGGAACAAGTGAATGATGCTGAAAATGAAGATCGGGGCGAGAAAAAAGACAAGAAGAAAACCGTGAAGACGAAAAGGAAGATAAAGAAGGATAAGAACAAGTGGGTGATGAAGAAAAAGGAGAAGGTCAAGACAAAAAAGAAGATGAAGATCGAGAAGGAGAAGAAGACGAAGAAAAGGAAGACGTCCAAGGAGAAGAAAAAGAAGCCGGCAAGAAGCAGCGGAGGACGATGACGACCGAACGACCGGTCGGCACTCGCCTGTACCCGCGAGCCCTCGCGATCTCTTCGGGTTCGGCGATCGAGGAGTGAACTCGGATGAACCGTGCTCTCTCTCTCCTCCGCTCTTGTATTCCCTGTGTTTTGCTTCTTCCCACTGGCCCGTGTGGCACGAACCACGAGTTTGCTTCTACGGACACAACGCTTTGCGGCTTTTCTCAACTCTTCCCAACATACGAACGATCCTCGCCCGATCGCTTCCCCCCTCCTGTTCTTTCCATCCTCTTGCTCTTTCGTTCCCTCTATAATTTTCCGCCCCTCCCCGCACGGCGAACAAGCTCAAGAGTATGCACGTGTGCGTGTGAGTGAGTCCAGAAGAGTTGGCAAGGAGTGGATATCGCGTCGAAAGCTCACCACGATGCGATGAGGCGAGCGCGCGAGCCAGTCGAACGAGCCTGAGCGGCTGTCGGCTCGACGTCGGGTCAATGTCGCCAGAGTAATTACCTTTCTCTCTCTCTCTCTCTCTCTCCCTCTCTCTCTCTCTCTCTCTCTCTCTCTCTCTCTCTCTCTCTCTCTCTCTCTCAGAATGAATTTTTAAACGTAAAAAGTTACAAAAATAATTTTTTTAATTAAAAGCAAAAAAGAATGAAAATTTATTTTATCTATATAAAAAATACTTTTATTTTATTTTATTTACTCATCAATTTTTCAAAATTAATAAGACAATGAAGAATTGAATGAATTTTAATAAATAAAACAATTAACCTATTAAAAATAGATAGAAGTAAATTTTAAAAACAATTTTAAAAAATTGATGGGCAAACAAATTGAACTCAAAGTGAATTTGTTCAATTAAAAGGAAAAGCAATAATAATAATAAAAATTGAAACTAAGGAATCGTCAATGTAAAATTTTCAAAAAATCGATTTTTTTGCATTATCCGATAGTATAAACGGTGATAAACATGGATCTGGCATCGCCGGTTGATCATAAGTAGACAATTTATATGAAAAATCCGCACTCGAAACTTCAAACGCGTTTTTCTTGAAACCTCGTTTTTTCAAAACGGTGTACACTCTCAAAGGAAGAGTTTTCAGGCTAACCTTCTGAAATTTGGACACAACATTCTTCAAGCCATTCTTTATCTTGCTATGGAAGCCTTTGTTTTTTTAAATCTTCATATTTTTTTTAACGAAAAACTGTCGCAAATTTAGGCTAAATTCGATACTTTTTTTTGAAACTGCCGTCATTTTGTCAAAATTGATTTAAAAAAAATCTACATCGCAAGATAGTGGCTTTCATACTGATTAATAATCTTTTTACAAATTTTGATTCAGATAATATTTACGGTCACAATCGTGTACACCGTGAGGACTCCTTTTTTCGAAGACATTTCTAACCGTTAAAAAAAATGTAAAAAAAATAAAAATGTGCGTTTAAAAATTTACTTTCTGTTCTTCATGAGTGCTTTGATTTGACACGAAAATCAGCTATTTTTCGACCAGTTACGCTGTGATGATTCCTTAAATTAAAAAAAATATTCATTTAACTTCATTTACTCATCACCTTTTTAAAACTCATGAGTAAATAAAAAACAGAAGACAATTTTTTAATAAAAATAATTATGATTTTTATAAAAATGATAAAATTCTAATTTATCCACTTTATTTTTAATTTAAATAAAAGTAATGTTTCATAAAGTGATGCCTGCACTTGTTATTCGACCTTGACAATCGATGACACTAGCCAACGGCGCCTCGGGTTGAACAAAATGTTAGTACAAAGTGTAGACAACCGAAACGGGGTGCGGATGCGTCAGGCTCGTGATAAGGACGATTATATACTCGCAGATAGCAGCAGATAAGATATTGTTTATATCGTAAAGGTATGAGAGCGACGTGGTCGTATAGCATAATGGTAAAAAAACAACTTTACGACAGAAGCGATGCGATCGTTTTAACAGAGCAATCGCATGCTTGCAAAAATGTTTTTTATTGATTTATTTGGTCATTTATCTAAAAAATGTACGATTATAATGTTATTTCACTATAATAATATTAATTATTATTATTTATTTTAAAAAATGACAATAATACAAATTTAATATTTTACAATATTTATTTATCATTATTGTTATTATTATTATTATTATTATGAGTAATAGTCATGTTTGTATGCACAATTGATATTGGGTTCGAGGGTGTTCGATTTTGTCGTAAAATGATATAAGGGTCTTCTGTTATAAATAAATATATTCACTTTTTTTTATTAACGCAGAAAAGCATAATTTCTTTTATTGACACCTCTCGTTACAAGCGAATGGTTGCGGCGATAGTCGCTCAAAATGCACAAAAATGTGTCAAGGTCACTAGGGGGATCGAGATTGAACGATCCTGACGTTCTTCGTGTTCGATACTACAGGGGGAAAGATCCATTTGCGGATTGGACGTGTTACCTCATTTGCGGTGAATGTTATTGGCAATGAGGGTCGATTGCGATCAAAAATTTAGTGGTGATGATGAGGGCCGCCATGATGATGAGGTCCTCCGTGGTGGTGAGGTCCTCCGTGGTGATGGGGTCCTTCGTGGTGATGATGATGGTGATGAGGCGGATGGTGATGATGATGATGACCTGGAAGTGCAATACCCGGGACAACTCGCAGGACGTCGGCCACTATAACACGTGGTCGAGCCGGTTCCACTACGACGACAAAAGGTACAGCGCGTTCCGCAGGCATTCTCATTCTGAAACATTATTGAGAAACTGGAAATGGAGATGTGCTTGATCAAGCTTTGGAGGTCAATCGACAATGGAACTGTTCGGAGACCGCGATCGCGTTCAATACTCTTACTGAATGGGGAAGTCAATCACTGATGTATGTTTAAGGATAACAGGCACTCATCAGCATTTCCCAGGATCTCCTTGATCACCTGACGTGTCAATGGATGATCTATAGAACCCTAGATCTAGAGAAGCTTGGAAAAGCTCCTTTGAATCTAGGGGAGCCCAGAAGCCTGTAACGTTTCTCCAGGTCACCGAAATCCTCATTAGGTGATCTCGGATCCCTCAAACACTCAAGAACCTTCCCTAGATCGCCAAACATGTAAATGGATGATATAGGGTCCTTCAGAAGTTGAGGAAGCTTCCCTAGATCACCAAACGTGCCAACGGATGATCTAGAGCACTCTAGAAGCCTGGAAAAGCTTGTTTAGATCACCAAAAATGTGAATTGGTGATCTAGGAGTCCCCTGAAGCCTGTAACGTTTCTCCAAATCACCGAACGCCTCATTAGGTGATCTAGAATCCCTCAAACGCTCAAGAAGCTTCCCTACATCGCTGAACATGTCAATGAATGATGCAGTGTCCCCCAGAAGCTCAGAAATATTCCCTAGATCACCTTACGCGCTAACCAATGATCTAGGGCACTCTAGAACCCTGGAAAAGCTTGCCTAGATCACCAAACGTGCCAACGGATGATCTAGGGCACCCGAGAACCCCGGAAAAGCTTGCCTAGATCGCCAAACACGTCAATGGATGATCTAGATGACCCAAGAAGCCTGGAAAACTTCCCTAGATATCGCAACGTGACATTAAGTTGTATGGACCAAACACTTGGTCCTCGTGGTACACCATAATCGATGACGTTGCACACCAATGTCGAGCAAGTTTCTCGCACGCACAGCCACACAGCCAGTCCAGGAACGTTTTGACGGAAATGAATCGCGCTCCACTAAAGTATACTTACCGCAGTTACTTGGTACGGATGTATATAGTTGAGAGCTCAAAGTGAATGTAGGTAAACCGAGATGTTCCGTATGTAAGAAGCGTTCGTGGTCTATTCTCACGGGATATCAAGCTTGGCTCCTCGCGGATACTGCGCCACGGAAGGTGAACGTTATTACATATATACCGGTACCTGCACGTAAAATGGCTGTTCGGGACTACTCGTGGAGGGGAAATTACGTCGTTGCTTATCGCCGGCTCGTTATCTCCAGCTCGGGAGTAACACAAGACCTGACCGATTCCAGGAAGCCTGCTCACCATCGATACACGCGCATAATGACAATTCACCTTGACTCTTCTGATGGAGGTTATCACGCTAGAACGAAACACCGTTCGTGTGAAGTCTCGTGACACTGAACGGCAATGCAACTTCCGTTCTTCGTTCCAATCTGGCTACCGGGATTGGCGCTCGTTGCGAAACCCGATGCAACGCGGAAGATGAGCCGACGATCAAGATTAGATCCGAAACCTGGCTTGGCCGGATAAACGGCTGGAATGGCACTTGTATGGTCCCATCAAGTAAGCGATGAGGGAGAATCTTGTTGTGGTAGGTTCGGCATGAGGGGGAAAACGGATAGCTTGAATCTTCGTCATCTAGCGATTGGTCTTGATGGCTGATGTCGACGATGAAGCAGATGGTCTGGGGATTGATCTCCAATGGACTCTGGCTATTGGCGTTTCGGTGAATTTACCGGACCAATCCGTCAGCACTTTCCACTTGTTCTTTTCCAATGCAGCGTCCGTGACGATCCAGTCTTGGAACTTCTACCACTTTGGGGCAGAACACAGGCCTGCAATGGCATGCAGCCTGACAACGAGGAGACTCCTGATGTCCTGATCATTCCTGACGATCAATCAGTTCTGGGACTTTGTTAGGGTTAGTTTTGACGTTTTCCAAGCACAGCACTGCAATGATCTTCAGCCTGATGAAGAGTGGATTTGCAGTTTTCTGATCATTCAGACTTGCCATTCTTGATTGCCGATCAGTTCGGGGACTTTGTTTGGCGTTCTTCTAGCGATTAGACTGCAGGACAGTCCTGCAACGTCCCCAGTCTGATAACGAGTGAATTTCCAGTTACCCGATCATTTAGACTGGCCATTTTCGATGGCCATTCAGTTCCGCGTCTCTGTTTGGGTTTGTTCGATGTTCTCTTAGTATTGCACTGCAAGGGACAGTCCTGCAACAATCTCCAGCCTGATAAAAAGGGGATTTCCTTTCGCAATTCGGACTAGCTATTCTTGTTGGCCAATCAGTCCTAGAACTTGAAGGGTAAGAGAACCAAGTTACGAAGGCAAAGTGTTATCTGCTGGAGGCTGGGCTAACGTAATTGCACGGCAGCGTCATCCCTCAGTCGACTTCAAGCTACCATCAAATGATTTTCTATTTTGTACCTTTAATTGGAAAACGCGAGAAAAATGGCATTTCAAATTGCAACCTGCACTTTCATTTTCGTCCCCGTGCCAGCTTGAACCAATTAAGTCGATGACGTAATCTACTGGGGTTGTTGAATGTATTGGTGGGTACGCGAATCTGATTCGTTGGCCGATAAAATAATGACAAATGTACACGTTTCCGCATGACGTCAATGGCAAAATTAGGTGATGGGATTGACGGATCGGTTACTTTGTTCGTACCCGTATAAATTTCTGATTCACACTAAATCGAGTTGTGACGTAGAAGAAATTGATACGTTTTTTGTATCGTCGATTGAATATTTCTTTTCACGAGACACGCCAGAAAGCTAGCAATTATCATTATCAATTTATTACGATGTCCGTGGTCAGCAGTTCCTCGCTTTTTCTTATTTAAAAAATAATGTTACTCTACAGCACGCTATACATGTTGCGGTATGAATCATCGCTGATTCATGGCCGTACTGTCACGTATTATTCCGTATATGTGCAAAGTGCACTATCTCTCTCTCTCTCTCTCTCTCTCTCTCTCTCTCTCTCTCTCTCTCTCTCTCTCTCTCTCTCTCTCTCTCTCTCCCGCTCTTGCTCTAGTCCCTGTCAAATGTAGGTAGATAGGGTGACTTTACGGGCATGAACCACTTTCCTTTCACACGTTGCTATTTTCCGACACGCGCTAATTTTTTCATGCCGTGCCATGGATATATATTTCTCCAAGAATTTTTCAATATTTTGTCTCACTAATTATTCGACTACTTTGTATTTTAATTTATTAAAAATAATTCGCTAGATTTGTCACTGACTTAATAATATCATACTTCAACGAAATAATAGATAATTGGGAAGAATTAATCATTTCAATGATAGATTATAATTTTTGAGTGATGTCAGAATTGTTCATTTATCTAATTAATCATGATTTATTATTGATTTCATAATTATTAATTTGAATAATTTATCAAAATTCGTTTTTAATTTAGAATTATTAATTTCAGTAATTAATCAAAAGTCGTTATCGATTTGAGAATGATTCATTTAAATCATTAATTATCATTCGTTATTCTTTTGGCAATTATTCATTACACTAATTAACTGTTATTCGAGAATAACAATACCTTCGAGAAACGATGCATTTCAATAATTAATCGTCCACAGCCGATTTTCGATCTCGATTTCTTGATCGACATTCTTGAAGAAATCCCGTCAGATTATAGACCAAAAAAAAATCGAATATTTATCCAATAATTTTTCTCAAGCGCTCAGTGTTTATATTCGCAATAATAAATAAATTTTGAAATGATTGCAATACAATATTTCGATAAGTAATTTCAGCACTCGTGCTGGAACACGTGGACGATCGATATAACCTGTTTTTTGTTTCGACCATCGAGAATTGCTGATCCTCGAACCTCTCTCGTTTCAACTCCGTGCCTTGCTGTCAAGCGAGACGTTTATCGCGATCGTTTTTTTTTTTTCATGCATTACTCCGTTCTTTTTTTTGTTTTCTTTTAAATACACCGGAACGGATACGGCGATTAAGCTGTTTTATTTCAGGCCGATTAGATAATGAACGTGGTCGACGATGATGCTTGACCGATTGCTGACAACGCGTTTCGCGGGGTGACGAATTCGTATATCGCGTTGCACTTCGATCGTCATTCCGCCACGAAATCCGGACGAATCGACGAGATCCGAGTGCCAACGAGTAAACTCTATCGAAATGATTCACCCTCGTACTTGAGCAACTATCGGAAGGAAAAAAAAAGTTTTCGCAAATAGAATTATGATAAAATTAAATAACGCAACATTTAGAATTCGAATATCCGTTTTCGTGTTTGCCAACGTTGTTAATTATTCTTCTTGAAGTATATAATATATACTTAATATTAATATATAATATAATCTTAGTATTAAGGCGTTACCCCCACTTGTGGCGCAAAAAAGGCCTTTTTCATGAATTTTTTAAAAGAAAACTACAAAACTTTTTTAATTGATCAATATACCATCTTAAAGAACACATCTTGAAGAACTTTCAGTAATTTTTTTATTGAAAAATATTACATTGTTTAGCGGCCGTCAATGAAATAATGTTTTTATATACACGGTTTGCGGTGACCAACATTGCGGCGAAGTGGATGATCTGAAAAAAAAATGCGGATGGATTTAGTCAAATATAAGTATAAACTAGTCTTTAATCGAAGGATTTTAAAAAATATTCATTTTTCACAAAATGGCGGACAGTCAAAGTTAATGGTTCGATTTTAACGAAAAAAAAACGGCCGTTTTTTAGCTATAAAACGGCCATTTTTTTCGAAAAAAAAATCGAACGATTGAAGACTACATTTTTATGTATTAAATAAGCCTGCAAAATTTCAAGAAGATCATTAGTGTTCGAGTAATCTTGGTCACCGACTTCAGAAATGCCATTTTGAGAAAAACGCGTTTAAAGTTTCAATTTCAGTTTACACGCAGAAAATATTTTTTTTTGTAAACTTACATAGAGTCATCTATTCCGGGCCCATACAGAAGTATGGGCCCGGATACTTATACTTCAAAAAAATCGATTTTTTCAAAATCGCAAGTGGGGTTAACCCCTTAAATTTAGTACTATTTTGTTATTTTTTAATTTGAAATATTACAATAATATTGAACGGTTGCCGTTTAAAGCAAAAGTCTTGTCTAGAAATTTGACAAAATCGATTTTATTCATTTTATTATTCCTTAGACCTTTCTTAATACGCTCGTGAAAACCGTTTATTGATATTTCAAAAATTAGCAGAGTAATAGAAATTATAAGCAAGCCGCGCGCAAACCTCATCTAACGGTACCAAAATTTTGAACGCGTTTATCTCAGAACTATGTTTTTCAAATCGGCGCTCACAATATCTCGATAGCTAATTGACCGATCGAGATGAAATTTTGCACATACCTCCGGTAGCCTCTTTCTGAGGACCGGTAGCAGAATTGACTCGAACAACAATATTGCCCACATTTTATAACTCGTCGAATACCCGAAAATGTATGAAATATCGTTAATCAAAGTTTAACAGGCCGCCATTTTGCAACAAAATTTTTTTAAGTACTAGTTCTGCTACCAGTGCTCAGAATACTCATACCGATTGAGAATATATATATATATATATATATATATATATATATTTTTCAGATGCACAAAACATCACCCAGAGTGGGCGCCGATTGAGGCGGTTTTCGGCGGACCATGTTGCAAAAAAATTAAAAGCTACATGAAAATATCTAAAATAATTTTTTTTTATGTAGATAAATTCTCAAAGGAACAATGAATACATATGTAAAATTTCATCAAGACAACTTCAACGGTTTCAAAGTTATTCCAACCCGAAATTGACGTTAAAAATCTCGCTCTAGACCAGACTACTGCCGTAACTGGCCGACTAGATCCGGCCGACCACTTGACTCACCGACCGGTGAACTCGCCGACTCGCACAGAGAGGACAAACCCAGACAAACCCAAACACGCAAAGAAAACTCAAAAATTTGCGAAAGTTGCACAATTTCAGTTTTACAAAAAAATAGTCGGCGAGTTTCTAGTCGGCGAGATCTTTGGTCGGCCAGTTCTTGGTCGACGAGATTGAGTCGGCGAGTTAAATTAGTGCGATATTGAACAGTTTTTACATTACAAAAATATGGTCTTTTAAATATAATATTATATGTATAAAATAGTCATAAATTTGATATCAAGCATTATACTATATATTACATTTGTTATTATTTTGTTATCATTTAATTAAAAATCTTATAATGTTTCCTGTGCGTATCTTTTCATCTACGTCTGCAATGAATATATATATATATATATATATATATATATATATATATACATATATGTATGTGTGTGTAATAAATATTTTTATTACGTGTGAATGCTTATACGATACACAAACGTATTACATATACAATATTATAGATTTGTTGAATATATTATATTTGCGAATAAAGGCTGCAACTACACACCCATACATAGTTCCAACCTTTTTTCACAAATATAATACATTTCATAATACAGAAACGTTCGCATATGAAAAAAAGTAATACACAATTTTTTGTACGTATATTTTTTGTCTTGGCAATTCCGCGAGGCTCGATTGATTTCTCGGTTCGATTGATGGCGTAATGTAAGCGAAATCCATTCGTAAGGGTTTAACTAGAAAAAGAAAAACAAAAAGAGAAGAAAAATAAAACGAGATAAAAATCGTCGGAGATTCGCGCTCAGTGCGGCGTGAACTCCGATGCAAATTGATTCAGGAAAGAACGCTCGAACGGTTTCGTGTTTACGATAATATCCCATCAGAGGGAGAAGCTTACTCGATATCCCCGGGGATGAGGCGGGGAGCGGGAGGGGCCCTGAATCCCTGAACAGATAACTTTTCGAGCTCGGTGCACATTGCTGGCTTCTACATTGCTAAGGAGACAGTTCTCCAAGGCTCCAAACTTCATTCTGGGCCCCGACGGTCAGCGAGTCGTGTCCTCCGGCATATTTCTGGCTCCTCTGCAACCTTTTTTCTCTTTCTCCGTCGTATAACTTAAAAAAAAAAAATTTCATATAAAATTTAATTTATGCCCATAAATAAATGAAAAATGAATGAATGAGTGAGTGAGTGAGTGAGTGAGTGAGTGAGTGAGTGAGTGAGTGAGTGAGTGAGTGAGTGAGTGAGTGAGTGAGTGAGTGAGTGAGTGAGTGAGTGAGTGAGTGAGTGAGTGAGTGAGTGAGTGAGTGAGTGAGTGAGTGAGTGAGTGAGTGAGTGAGTGAGTGAGTGAGTGAGTGAGTGAGTGAGTGAGTGAGTGAGTGAGTGAGTGAGTGAGTGAGTGAGTGAGTGAGTGAGTGAGTGAGTGAGTGAGTGAGTGAGTGAGTGAGTGAGTGAGTGAGTGAGTGAGTGAGTGAGTGAGTGAGTGAGTGAGTGAGTGAGTGAGTGAGTGAGTGAGTGAGTGAGTGAGTGAGTGAGTGAGTGAGTGAGTGAGTGAGTGAGTGAGTGAGTGAGTGAGTGAGTGAGTGAGTGAGTGAGTGAGTGAGTGAGTGAGTGAGTGAGTGAGTGAGTGAGTGAGTGAGTGAGTGAGTGAGTGAGTGAATGAGTGAATGAATGAATGAATGAATGCATGAATGAATGAATAAATGGATGGGCGAATGAATGAATGAATGAATAAATGTATGAATGAATGAATGATTGAATGGATGAATGAATGAATAAATGAATGGATGGATGAATTAATGAATGAATGAATTAACGAAAAAATAAATAAATAAATGCATTTATATATGTATACTGGCGTGCGCATTGACTTAATATGTATTACAGCATAGATAGAATAATTTGCGTGGGCTGCTTGTAATCTAATCGTCGCGAGATATTGGTACCGCGGACCGTGCCCCTGGTTTTATCTCGATACCTGCATCGTAATTCACCGAAGTGTTTAGCTTCGATTTCCCGACGATATAATGCACATTCGATGTCTTTATCACTATACAATTATACTGTATGCACATTCACGCGTTTAAATACACACACACACACACACACACACATATGTATGTATAAATTTAGCATTTCGTGTAAAATGAATGCTGAAAAATATTTTCTGTGCAACTATTGTTACTATTATTATTTATCATTATTATTATTTTTAACTGAACTAATTGGCATATCGACAAACGTCGATGGATGATTTTTTTTCTTTTTGAAGTATACTTTCGTTAAAAAATATGAAAAAATGATGAATTATCAATCTCACGGTTTTTTTGCTTCTCAAGTGAACATCATTTTTTATAAAGGTGATTGCCGTTTTTAATTCGTTAAAAAAAACTCTAAAATCGAGTGACCCATTCTATGATTTTTAAGGCGAGTTTCATCGTGGGCTAATTTTTCCTTCTATTTTGTTTCGAATTAATCATATTTTTTTTAGAAGATTTTTATCACTTTAATCTTCAATAATGCTATTAGAGACTTTGTCATTTTCAACTTGCCTTGGACAGGCCTGAAACGGTTTATTTTCAATTTGTGCTTAATTTAACGAGAAAAAATGATTTTTAATACATTTTTTTTGGAAAATTGTAACTTCTAAAAGAGAAGAGACAAAAATCTCTAAATTGGTGTGGATATTCCTTTCATGGGGTACAATTCTACAAATAAAACGAGGAAAATAAAATTTGGCTGGGGTCACGGGCTAAGTGAAATGGCGTGGAATGCCTTATATATTATTTTCATTGTTTGCTATTATTATTGTTATTATAGATATCATAATTTTTATCATCATTGATGTTTAAATAATTGTTGCCCAAAAAATTTGACGGGACGGAAAAAAATGTATAAAAATTGTTAAAAGAATCATCAATGCTATTATTATTATAATCAAATTTTTCCGAATCCTGATGAGGTATATATTTATAATGAAATGTTCTTATCGATCGTCGACTCGGTCTTCGGTACACATTACGAAATAAATTGCGAGGCGCATACGATTAGACGGGGGATAAAAGCGCGCTGCAGCGTGATTAATAGAGCAAATTAATTTGACCTCGTTTCCTGACTGCGCGCCAGCGGTGGCGGCGGCGACGGCGGCACGTCGACGTTTCGCACGGGCAAATCATTTGTTTTTCCTTTTACATTGCTATTTATTTTTCACGCTTACGCATCGTAACGAGGAGGCAACATAATAATCGGGACATCTGTCAGAGTACTGCAGCATGTCAAGTCGAATGGAAAATCGTACGAACAAAGAGCAGGACGAGGGGGAAAAAAAGTAAAAGACTGTCGCTGCGCAGTTCGGCGATCGACAGCTCGACGATGGCGTTCGGATTTCTCGTATCGTTGCATTTTCTTTGCAGTTCCTTTGTTCCACCATTGTTCGAAAGGTCGGCTCATTTTTCGGTATATTTCCGTACAAAGGGAGGGAGTGAAAAAAATACGGCTTCGAGTTTGTCGGGCCTGGTATTAAGGGGTTGTGCTTAATGGTAAAAGTCGAAAAGTCACTTTTTTCGAAACAAATATATTTTGACGGTATATCATCTCAAAAATGTACCGTAAAAATTTCAAGGTGGTCGGATAAAAATTGACAGATTCATAGGCTCTGATGACGTCCCTCGAAATTGGAAACTTTGAACTTCGAAACCTTAAGGGGCCAGTCCACTTTGAAAATTTCAAAAATCGAAAGCAAGCGACGATGATGAGCAATCAGAAGGGGTTTTGTACGGTGCAGGAATTGCCGATTGAGTTTAGGTAAGAGTTTTTCATAGTATAAACTTCAAACGCGTTTTTCTCGAAACAACGTTTTCAAAATCTAGCTCCATCGTATCTCTAAAACTAATAAACCGATTCCCTTGAAATTTGAACCACATATTGTAAACATGATTCGCAACAAGATGACCCTCGACGGTTTAAAAATTTTGATTTTTACTCTTTGTTTGCGAAAAACTGCGAAAAAACGCGTTATTTTTTACTTTTTTCGTTTTTCATCTGCCATTTTTTAATTTTTTGATAAAACTTTATATCCGAGGGTCATTTTGTAGCTGGTGTCATACTGAATCTAATGGATTTTGATTTTTTTGTTTCAGACAAGCCGTTGCCGAGTTATGATGGACCTAGCCCACATATTTTTGAGGCGTTACGTTAAACTATATTTTTTGTACTTAAAAATGAATTAAAATGAATTTAAAAAAAAATGTATTTCAATACTTTATATATCAAGCCCAACAACTTTTATATTCATTTCTTCTAGAAAATCCTCAAAATCGCGAAAATAGCCTTTTTTTCGTGGCTCCATCTCATCATGGTGTTTTTCTAAAAAACAATAAAAAAATGAGATGTTTTTTACTGTTACAATTAGGTTCTGGACCTCGATTTGTAGTAATTTAATTTTTTTCTTACTTATCAATATATAAATATGAATATAAATAAATTAAAAATAAAAACATGAGTATATAAGTGAAGGAAAAAAAATTACGCGTTATGTGTACAGATTTATGCATATTACTAAGTCGATTAATTTCAGTGTATCTCATCGACATTCTGAATACGTGTTTACGAATATAAAATATTTGTATAGTTTTTTGTTTATGTGCACGAACAAATATGGGCATCATAAAAAATTGCATATAATTTTTTTTATAGTTAGATCAATTTATATTCATTAGATTAATCAATTAGTTTATATAAATTGATATAGATTTAATCACAATTATGTGTAACATTTATAACGGTCATATTTGTTTGTGCACGCAGATGAATAAAAATCACGATGTTATATATTTATATTATCTACACTACTGGCCAAAGTTTCCGGACATTTCAGATAATTGCAAAACTTCCGCACACTGGATAATTGCCAAATAATGTTAGGATAATATAGTTCAATCAATTTATTATTTCACGAAGACCCTATATAGCTCTGTATAATTAATTATATTATTCTAATATAATTTTGCGATTATCCAGAGTGATCGAGAGTTTTGCAATAACGCATAAAGTATTTGCACCACCCATACACAAATAGGATATTCACAGAATGCGGAAATGTATTAATACAAATTGATATAAATAAAAAAGTAATTATACGTAAATTTTTACAACGCTCATATTTATTTGTATATATAATCATTGTACGTTCATCTGTATTTATAATCACTTATGTATTAATTCTTTTTTTAATGATGAAACATAGTTATTCCAAACATTCTCTTTTAAGGATTTAGATAAACAATAACTTCAGGGTTGGTCAATAAAAAAATGTTAATATTTGAATTCGTAAATCTATAATCCATAACACATTTAACATACACATAAAAAAATGTTTACATAAATAGAGTACTTGTAGTACGTTCTTGTATGAGTACTTATAGCACACACTTATATGAACACTTGTGGTACGTACTTATAGACGTACTTATACCCGTAATTATATAAGTACCTACAGTACGTACTCATGTGAGTACTTATATGCATACTTATATGAGTACGGATACTCGTGCGTACTCATATATATATATATATATATATATATATATATATATATATATATATATATATATATATATATATATATATATATATATATATATATATATATATACGTATACACGTACTTATATATACGTACACGCACGTATATGCGTACTTGTATGATTACTCAAAGTACGTACTTATTCCCGTACCTACTTATATACGTACTTATATGGGTACTCAAATGTACATAAACACCTCAATTCAGAGAAAAGTGTTTGAATAAAATAGTTTTGCGATTGTGTCCTATTCCTTATACTGTTATATCTCATGCTCGTAGCATAAATTCACTAAGCACTGGATTTCTCGCTTCTTTCTATATATATAGGTATATATATATATATATATATATATATATATATATACATATCCATATATACATATGAGTGTGTGTGTATGTATATATGTATGTATGTATATATATATATATATATATATATATATATATATATATATATATATATATATATATATATATATATATATATATATATATATATATATATATATATACATACATGGACGAATCATTTTCTTATGCACACGTGCAACGTATGCGGGCCAGGGCAAAGTGCGAGACGCAATTACCGTGAGTTTATCTTCACGTATAGCGTGTGAATCATCCATACACACACACACACACACACACACACACACACACACACACACACACACACACACACACAAGTGTGTGTACGATAGTTATTGTCTTTCTTTGACATCGAGAATGTATCGCCCTATATACGAGTGCGCGCTCGTTTATCGCGATACAAAACTTTTTTAAGGACTTCCCAAGGCATAAAAGCCATTTCAACTTTGCCAATGAGTTTCCCTCCCGGACTAGCTTCCTCATCCGCATCCTGCGTTCCTCCCGGCCCTCAATGGCATTCGACCCTTCTCGGAGGGAAAAGAGCGTTTGCACCGTTCATTATCGGATAGCAAGCCCCAAAAGGGTTGCCAAAGGATCTTCGGGCGAGTCACACGCGTGAATAATTTTTTTGTCCGATTGAAAATATTGACCGCAAGTTCACGAGGGATCACTCTTGGTTCAAGAAAAGTCTCGGCTTTGTCAATTGGGACGAAATTTTTATTTCCGTCAATCTTTGTCGTCGATGCTCGGTCGTTTATTTGTTTATCCGTCGGTTTTATTATTTGCATTCTGACATTTACTTGTCAATCGGTTTGTTGATTTATTTGTTCGAGTTATGAATTTATCGGAGGTGGAAATATAAATTGGCAGGTATCGAGGTGAGGAGAATAATGGAGAGGTAGAGATGAGCAGGAAGTCTTGGAGGAAAAGGAGTTAATCTCTTACGTCTTAAATTTTGAAAATGGGATTTTTATTGGGTTTTATAGGCTGGGATCTTCCCTTCAAATTGCAACAAAGATTTTGTAGAATTTCGAAAGATTGACCGACTTATGACGATTTTTGTGCAATGGTCCGCTCGTCCGCTGCGATTCATCGTTTTTTCTTTTGCTTTTATCACGAAAGGATTTTTCGTCAAACGCTGCAAGTTGTATTTTTAAATACATTCGTCCGATCGACTTCAAATTCGCACAAAGCATAGTTCATAATATTTTTTATCGCATGACCGGATGATTTTTTCATGTGTTCATCCATCTCTTTCGGTTTTAAGGGGTTACCCCCACTTGCGATTTTGAAAAAATCGATTTTTCTTTATTGCATTTTTTTGAAGTATAAGTATCCGGGCCCATACTTCCGTATGGGCCCGGACTAGATGACTCTATGTAAGTTTACAAAAAAAAATATTTTCTTCGTGTGAACTGAAATTGAAACTTTAAACGCGTTTTTCTCAAAATGGCATTTCTGAAGTCGGTGACCAAGATTACTCGAACACTAATGAACCGATCTTCTTGAAATTTTGCAGGCTTATTTAATACATAAAAATGTAGTCTTTAATCGTTCGATTTTTTTTTCGAAAAAAATGGCCGTTTTATAGCCAAAAAACGGCCGTTTTTTTTCGTTAAAATCGAACCATTAACTTTGACTGTCCGCCATTTTGTGAAAAATGAACATTTTTTAAAATCCTTCGATTAAAGACTAGTTTATACTTATATTTGACTAAATCCATCCGCATTTTTTTTTCAGATGATCCACTTCGCCGCAATGTTGGTCACCGCAAACCGTGTATATAAAAACATTATTTCATTCACGGCCATTTGCCACTAAACAATGTAATATTTTTCAATGAAAAAATTACTGAAAGTTCTTCAAGATGTGTTCTTTAAGATGGTATATTGATCGATTAAAAAAGTTTTGTAGTTTTCTTTAAAAAAATGCATGAAAAAGGCCTTTTTTGCGCTACAAGTGGGGGTAACGCCTTAATGACACACTATATCTTTCTTACAAAAAAATAGGAGCTTAAACGTTAGTCGATTTTTTAATTACTTCTTCCGAGCCACCTTAATTTTACAAACGTGGCTGGTTAACGAGTGAAAAAAACGAGTCGATAAATGGGGAAAGTTGTATGGTCGAGTGAACAGTTGCATTACTATCGGTATGGGGGATCCGTCGGATTATAACGTCGTGTCAGGGTGGTTTAAGGCCCATTAAATGAGAATCGAGAGCTCCTATCGCCTTCTCTCTCTTGCTCTCTCGATCCTCCCTTGCCCTCCTCGTTCCGCCAATGTATTTTGGGCCCAGAAGACCCATCGTGCTGGCACGAGTCCATCCTCACCACCATCAATGTACGAATCATAAATTCGTGGAAGGATTGGACCGCACGGGTGAGTCCCGAAACTGGTGTCGCGTGCTCCTCCGAACTCTCCACCTTGAGTGAGAAAACAAGAGAGGGGGAGAGGGCTCTTTTACCTGTGGCGAAATCTGAATCCCAGCCGGTTTAACGAGATGCGTTCGTCTTCGGGCTACTCTTATTATTCGTTATTACTGCCATTATTGTTATTATGGATATTTTTATCGTCGTTTATTTATTATCCTCCTTCCCTGTATTTGGAGCCCCGTTTTTTTGCTGTTATTGACATTCAGTATCCATCCGTATTATTTGAGGCACAATTCGTGACCTTTTTTTAGGATTTATTCTCTTATTTTTCATATTTGTTATTATTCAACAAATTCATTATCATTTGATGACGTAAAAATAATTATAAATAGTAATTTGATGAATTTAAGCTACGAGAAGTAACTAATGAATTATGAAAATTAAAAATTTTGTTATAAATATTGATAAACAGTGGTAATTTGATTAATTAATTTGATAAATGTGGATTTTTATATTGAAGTACATTTTACGAGAGAATTTAACATTTTATTTAATTTAACTACGAGGATTTCGAAATGTTATTTAATTGCAAAATGTTTCAGTAATTTACTGACTCAATATTGGATGTTGATTCTTCTTATTTTTTCAATTTATTATTAATTTTTTGCTCTCGTTTATTAGATTAATATTTGTTATTGATTTTTCTCTCTTTTATTTGTTGTTGTAATTTATTCATTTCATCACTATAAATTCAAATATAAATTAACGCATTATTAATCGATTTAATTAATTAACTATTCGTTTTTTAAATTGACTTTTTATGATTTTTGAAAATCAATTCATTATTTATTTTTAAAAATTATTATACGATTCCCGTAGCTTGAATGTATCGGTACTTTTTTCCAATTTTGTTTTCCTTCGATTTGATTTTTCTTCCTTATTATTTGTGCGTTCGATCATTTTTCCTGCGGCATTGAATTTCTCTAGCCGATGACTCTTTGGACGATGCCGGTCGCCTGGCCGCGGTGACGGGAAACGTCAAACACAAAAATGTACGTTCCTGACGCGACACCCGAGAGCCATAACTGTCATATAACTCGACACTATAGCCTCTAGGGTGAGATAGGTTAATACACGTCGAGCAAAATGGGGGGGGGGGGGGGGCTGGGCTCCCCCACCACTCAGCTGCAAAGAAATGAAAATTGCTGGGCAAGTGACTCCGAGCGGTTACCTCCGGTCATCGGGCTTGAATATAGTCATATATATATAAAAGTACATAGGTGTTGTCCGCCAGTAAAACTCGGCGTATCCCACCTGCCGGGTCACGCAGATCGTAAATAACCGCGATCGTAAATGAACCCGAGCGATTTTCTCAATATCGCGTATTTATGGATGCGAACCCAACCGTATTACCAGCTCACGCAATCCGACTCCAGTCTACACATAAATACACATTCCCGGATACTATTCCATACTATATACACTAGGGTGGTTAAAAAAAATCGATTTTTTTTTCACGACGCAAAATTGAAGCATGTTCAGAAAAAAATTTTTTTGCAAAATTTGAAGGTTCTAAACAATTTTTTTGTCAGTGCTCAAACGCCTTTTTTATATTCTTTTCCATGATTATCGGAGTATTAATTTTTTTTATCTTGATGCAGAATATGTTAGTGCGTGATCCAATGTAAGTCTTGGTTCAATTTTTTCTGTAACAACCCGAGTAAAAATAAATATATATATACATATATAATTGTATATTAATTGATCATATTCAATTGTATGCAAAAATTGGCCCGATAGAATTTTATATATTTGTACATAAACGTATAGAATTGTATACACTAATATACAGTTATGTACGATAGTATATGAATATATAGAAAATTTTCGGCCGATTCAGGCGCAAACCAGGGCGCAAAGGCCCACTTGTAGCGCAAAAAAAGGCCTTTTTCATGAATTTTTTTAAAGAAAACCACAAAACTTTTTTAATCGATCAATATACCATCTTAAAGAACACATCTTGAAGAACTTTCAGTAATTTTTTTATTGAAAAATATTACATTGTTTAGTGGCAAATGGCCGTCAACGAAATAATGTTTTTATATACACGGTTTGCGGTGACCAACATTGCGGCGAAGTGGATCATCTGAAAAAAAAAATGCGGATGGATTTAGTCAAATATAAGTATAAACTAGTCTTTAATCGAAGGATTTTAAAAAATATTCATTTTTCAGAAAATGGCAGACAGTCAAAGTTAATGGTTCGATTTTAACGAAAAAAAACGGCCGTTTTTTGGCTATAAAACGGCCATTTTTTCGAAAAAAAAATCGAACGATTAAAGACTACATTTTTATGTATTAAATGAGCCTGCAAAATTTCAAGAAGATCGGTTTATTAGTGTTCGAGTAATCTTGGTCACCGACTTAAGAGGGGATTGTCTTTTTTTTTCGCAAAATTTACCGCTTTTTGGGAATTTTTTTGTGAAGAAAGTATACAACGGAAAACTTGTGAAACTTGGCATATAGTTTTATTGATCTGTTTACTACATACAAAAAAATTTTTAAACAATTTCATCAAAAAATCCGCCTCCCACCCCCCTCGACGCGCGATGGTCCTTTTTTGATGGTGTGCACGATTGCTCAAAAACTATTCAACCGATTGCCTTCAAATTTGGACAGAATGCTCAGCTGACATCCTTTTATCGTTTGATGAAGCAAAAAAGCAATACGTTTAATAGTTTTTTATTTATAACAAAAAATCGATCAATTTTTTTCGAAAAATCGATACTTCAAGTTCAAAACGTCACCAAATCGTCAATTTTTTTTTCCCTTCATCGAACGATAGCTATATGTGTCTAAAGTAAAATGCTTTTTGGGTTTTTGTTGCAGGATGAACGTGAAGGCTGTAATCGTGCACACCATTAAAAAAGGACCATCGCGCGTCGAGGGGGGTGGGAGGCGGATTTTTTGATGAAATTGTTTAAAAAATTTTTTGTATGTAGTAAACAGATCAATAAAACTATATGCCAAGTTTCACAAGTTTTCCGTTGTATACTTTCTTCACAAAAAAATTCCCATAAAGTGGTAAATTTTGCGAAAAAAAGACAATCCCCCCTTAAGAAATGTCATTTTGAGAAAAATGCGTTTAAAGTTTCAATTTCAGTTTACACGAAGAAAATATTTTTTTTGTAAACTTACATAGAGTCATCTATTCCGGGCCCATACAGAAGTATGGGCCCGGATACTTATACTTCAAAATTATGCAATAAAAAAATCGATTTTTTCAAAATCGCAAGTGGGGCTAACCCCTTAAGGGGAGGCAGGGGTTTTAACGTGAAAAAAAAACACTTTTTGGCGAATTTTTTTCATCTATATGGATAGAGTGAATTTATTGAGACCTTTTGTACGTTGTTAAGTGTCATTTCAAGAACATTCCGTGAAATTTGTACGCGAAAATATCCACAAACAAGCCGGTGACAAAGCTTTTCCATGAACGCCTTTGGAAAAACACGATTTGCGGTGTTCACTGTATCTCAGCTAGAAATTATCTTTAAACAAGTACCATTAAAATTTAGTCAAAGTATCATCAAATCCTCCCCCCAACGATCTTTGATAATTTCTTTTTCCATTTCTGAATTTTTGGTGGTCATGTAAAGTGAAAAGTGGTATTTTTCACGAAAAATTCCGCCATTTTGGGGGTGGAAAACCGTCCCAATGTAAAAAAAATCTCAAACTAACCGTTAGGGGGAGGTATTTTGTATGTAGAAAGTGTGTACCAAGTTTGAAATAAATCGGTCATGTAGTTTTCAAATGGCAGTGAACTCGGACTTTAAAAAAGTGGTTTCGAGAAAAACGCGGCACCGGCTTGTTTGTGGATATTCTCGCGTACAAATTTCACGGAATGTTCTTGAAATGACACTTAACAATGTACAAAAGGTTTCAATAAATTTACTCTATCCGTATAGATGAAAAAAATCGCAAAAAAGTCTTTTTTTTCACGCTCAAACCCTCCCCTTAAGCACGTTGGAAAAAATTTAAGCCACTCCATCGTACCATTTCCGAGATACGAACGTTGAATGTTGGCCTAAAATACACGCACTCAAACGTAACCTCCGAAAAATTTACCGGAAATGATAACTTTACGTAAAATTTAGTCGTTTGACCCAACAAACAAAACTTCTTATTCGAATCTTCGATTAATACGGGATGCTAAATACAATAAGAATAGAATAAAAGTAATAATAAAACGAAGGTTAAAAAATGACTAAAAATATGTTGATTGTAGAATTAATGTTTTAGACTTAATTTTTTTAAATTGATTATTACGTGTACAAATGTACACATGAAGAACGGCTGTAAACATTTCATTTAGAAAACTTAAAAATTTCTTTCTGTTTTCGTTCGGTATATTTACCTGAAGATGAAACTTTAAAAACTGCCCAATCAATCTCTTATTATTTATCTGCGTGAACAAAAGTAGATAAATGTTATGTAAAAAACGAAACGACCACTTACTCGTAATTGTGCCATGTTTTGACATTTGTCGAGTCGTTGGGAGGTGATGTTTGAATTCTCCTAAAGTGAGGTTATGTAGCGTTGCCAACTGCTTAAAACATGGATTCACTAGTAAAGTCGATAATGATCAACCGAGTGCTCAATAACCAATGTCGATTGTAAGTATTTATGAAAATCATGATAAATTTTCATTCTGATGGGTACCAAAATAAAAATATTTTTTTATGACGTTAAATTCTATGTATTTTAAACATTTGAAAGAACCAAAATAAAAATACTTTTTTATGAGGTTAAATTCTATGTATTTTAAACATTGTAAAGAAAAAAATAAAAATCGTTAACATTGTCAGTTTGATTTTCGGTTTTTCTTTCGAACTATCTTAAGGTAGAACGAGCGCGCTCTTGATTTCTATACATATTGTTCTAATTTTAAGCAGGCATTGTTCATATCATTATGCATGCCTGAGTGAAATTTCAGAACAGTCGACTATTTAGATTGGGAGATAATGGGTTTTAAAATTGCAACTTTACACAACTTTTTTTTTCAATGAACTTTAAAAATTGCATCCGAGGTATAGATTTATTCTGTGGACGCGATTTTTTTAAATGTGTGAATAAAGGTGAAAACTATGTATTTTTATATTTTTATTACGTAAATAAGAAAAATTTTGTGCTTCGACCAACTTAAAAAAGTATAACATTATCGATGATTATTATGAAAAACTGCGTCGGCAAATGTTCCATACAACTCAGAATGAAATTCTGAGTCATTTATTATAATTATGCCTATTTTTATTTATGTGACGAGACGAATTCATCACAATTAAATGGTTGGCTGCAATGTTCTTCATTCGCCAGCCAAGATTCGTAACCTTTCATCAAACTTTGATGGTCAATATTGAATATATATGGTTTGCGTTAGGAAAGATGGGTTTTTTGAAAAAATGTTTACAAAATGGTAAATCTTGGTGCCAACTAGCCAAAAACTGACATCACCCATGGCGTCTTGTCCATCTACGCGCACGTCAAATTACATACATTGAACTATTTTTTATCTCTGGTGATTTTTTTTTAATTCGTAAAAACTTCGTATAGTCTAGACAATAGTACATATTTGAAAAAAGTAATGTTGGATTGTGGCTAACGCTCCAACCTCCTTAAAATAAAAATATCCTGGAGATATCACTGAGACGTTAACATATTTCGATAAATTCGAAAACACTCGAGAAATTATTTTACGTTTGGCAATTTTTTTCTGCCACGTTGTCTTTTATTGCGGAAAAAATGGAATTTCATTTACAAAAAATAGTGTCGTCCAAAATGAAAAGATGAAATTGATTATTGAGTCATATATTTTTAACAAGTAGAGGAATGTCGTTTATTGTGGAAAATTGTTTCAAGCACATTCATTAAAAAGTTTCATTAAAAACGAAACAATACAATTCTTTGTTAATTAATCTATTGAGGATAATTTAAAAAATGGATCAATCAAACTCTCCATGGAATTAATTATTTCAAATAACTTGTGCAAATTCATGTTTTGTGTAGCAGGAAAAACAACGAAAATTCATTTATTGAAACAGTTTTGTCAAAACTGAATAGTAAAATTGTTTATGGAGTTATCGATTTATAATTATTTAAAAATCAATGTCCTTGAAAACCCAATCATGGAAAAAAGTTTTGTCAAAATTAAATAATACAAATCTTTATTATGGTACCCATTTTAAATAATAAAAAAGTATTGAATAAAATTCATTATCAAATTTATGATTTCAAATCGTCGAAAAAATGGACGTCTCTGATTGCAGAAAAAATTGACAACCCCTTGTGAAAAAAAGTTTCATCACAAATAAAATAATTAAATTGTCCATCGATTCGTCGACTTTAAATGATGAAAAACACAATCAAATCGGATCTTTATCACATCACTTGTTTCAAATCATTTCGAAAAATCGATGTTTGTTATTGTAGATGGAAATTAAAAACCCATTCACAGAACAAAGTTCTACCAAAAAACAAATAATAATAATCTTTATTAAATTATCCGTTTTAAATTATTAAAAAAATAAACAAATGATAATTCATTTAGAGAAATGAATGAGCTAAAATTCGCAATAAATTAGTCACATTAAATAATTTGAAAAAAAATCCCGGAGTTGAAGCAACTATCAGAAAAATTCAATATGGCAACCAATTCGCAACGAAGGTCTCGTACACTCGATAAATACCCGGCTTAAGATGTATTCGAGAGTCTCGTGCCTCTTCCTGGTGGCCTCGCGAGTGCATTATTTCTCTGAGTTAAAATTCTCCCGCGGTCTCCTCTCACTTGCCGCAGTCCCTGACTACGATAGAGCGCTCCGATGACTCTGGATCTCGCCTCCCACGTTTTTTCTTTGCTAAATCTC
Organism: Ophion slaviceki; assembly: GCA_944452715.1. Classification (NCBI taxonomy): domain Eukaryota; kingdom Metazoa; phylum Arthropoda; class Insecta; order Hymenoptera; family Ichneumonidae; genus Ophion; species Ophion slaviceki. The sequence continues at coordinate 2,246,212 of OX101789.1, forward strand.
CGGTGATCCTCATTTGCCATCTCAATGTCAGGTATTCTAGCTTCGATTAGAGGCGATTTGTTCCCTCGACGAGAATCTCGCAAAGGTCGTACATAGAATCGTCATTCGGACTGACTACTTTAAAAATATTTCATCTCGATTACTTTCCAGTGAGGGCAACGCGATTTTTGGGCAATTCAAAACTCGATGAGTTTGTTTGGGTTTATTTGGGTTATGCAATTATTAATTTTTCCTATTTTAATTTTATTTCCTTTTATCTGAAATTCTCTAAATTCTTGATTTTCAATTTGAATATTATTATAATTAAACATAATATCTTTTATACCTATTATTATTTCCAAAAATAAATGTTACAAAGTGTCATCTTTCAAATATTTTATTATTCAACCTGCAAGATCTACATTAATTTTTTTTTCAAGATTATTATTTAATATTTCCAACTGAAGGGGTTACCCCCACTTGCGATTTTGAAAAAAATCGATTTTTTTTATTGCATTTTTTTGAAGTGCAATTTGAAGTGCAGTTTTTTTTTGATGCCCGGAATAGATGACTCTATGTAAGTTTACAAAAAAAAAAATATTTTCTTCGTGTAAACTGAAATTGAAACTTTAAACGCGTTTTTCTCAAAATGGCATTTCTGAAGTCGGTGACCAAGATTACTCGAACACTAATGAACCGATCTTCTTTAAATTTTGCAGGCTTATTTAATACATAAAAATGTAGTCTTTAATCGTTCGATTTTTTTTCGAAAAAAATGGCCGTTTTATAGCCAAAAAACGGCCGTTTTTTTCGTTAAAATCGAACCATTAACTTTGATTGTCCGCCATTTTGTGAAAAATGAATATTTTTTAAAATCCTTCGATTAAAGACTAGTTTATACTTATATTTGACTAAATCCATCCGCATTTTTTTTCAGATCATCCACTTCGCCGCAATGTTGGTCACCGCAAACCGTGTATATAAAAACATTATTTCATTGACGGCCATTTGCCACTAAACAATGTAATATTTTTCAATAAAAAAAATACTGAAAGTTCTTCAAGATGTGTTCTTTAAGATGGTATATTGATCGATTAAAAAAGTTTTGTAGTTTTCTTTTAAAAAATTCATGAAAATGGCCTTTTTTTGCGCTGTAAGTGGGGGTAACGCCTTAATTTATTTTATAAAATTTGGTATTCCAATTAAACGAGGGGTTCAGCATAAATATTTTTCGAAATTGAAGCTTTAAGTAAGTTTTGTTCAAATTTGCAAAAAAGCAACAATTGGAGAAAAGGTTGCAATTGTTTTGTTTAAGGGGTTATGCCTAGTTGGAAAAATCGAAAAATCCCTTTAAAAAATATAATTTGACAGCATATCATCTCATAAATGTTCCCTGAAATGTTCAAGGTGATCGGATCAATATTGACAGATTTATAAGCTGTAATGTAGATGCCCGTCGGATCGCTCGGAGCGTCGTTCGAAACTTTAACCGTTTTTTTCTCTCGAAAATACTTTTTCAAAGTCGATGAGCAAAATATCTCAAATCTACCACATCGAACTTTCTCAAATTTTGGGGTTTTTTCCAGATGTAACTATATAGTATTTGATGGAAGGTTTTTTTCGATTTGATCTGTCGACTTGATGAACGAAAAGTGCCCATTGTTTTCTCAAAAATCAAGACTCTCACTTTGTACATGCGCCATTTTGTTTTAATTTGATATTTCGGAAATTCCTGCGATTAATCAGAGGACAAACTAATATACCAACGAGTGTTGAGTGTTAATCAATTAAATTTTCAATCGGTTCATTAATTGACTAAAAAAGTAATTGCAATTAACTATTAATTGCATGTAGCAGTTAATTTACTTGGATTAATCTATGTTAACTGCAACTCGCAATTAAAACAATTGCAATTAACTTTAATTGTTTTGCAATTCTTTGCAATTCTTTAATTGTTCTTTAATTGCAATTCTTTAATACATTAATTGCAATTAAAGAATTGCAATTCTTTAATTGTTCTAAGAAACAATTAAAACTAACAATTGACCTATTTAACTTAACAGATATCAGATAAAAAAGATTTAGATATTGCTTCATTAATAAAATTTAATACTACTCTTTGGGTTTGTTCGGGGTGGTTTGGGTTTGTTTGGCCCCAAACAAACTCAAACAAACTGATATACGTATTTCAATAACATACACATTTGTTCTGACGGGTTCTGCGTCCTATACAATAATCAATTTTAATCGATAGTTTTTTATCAAATATATTAAAAAGATTGAAAATTGATTACTTTCTAATTGTGGAAAGTCACGATTAACAATTGGTTAATTGTTAATTGTAACTACAGGAATTAAAAATTGATTAATTCTTAGTCGCGAGTTTTTATAATTACAATTAATTAATTGTTAATGGTTATATTTGTGATTAACAATTAATTAATTGTTAATCACGACAACAAAATTACAGTGTTCCTCAGATGATACTTTTTCACATACCAAATTTTTGTGGAAATTTTTCATCACGATTTTCTAAAAAAAACTTGATCTATTTATAATTCATGTGAATAAATAGTATAAACAGTAAATAAATTAATATAAAGAACACAATAAACAAATAATATGATTGATATATAATAATATGATGAATATGATAAACAGGATGAAACAATAAATGGATAAATATAAATAATATGATAAACGAATAATTTAAAGAAAATAAATAAAAATCCGGAATTAAATATGGCATTCAAACTCACTATCTACATAGGTGACATACACACGTGAACTTTAATACTTTCGTGGCATTGCAACGCGGGGATTTGGCTTATCCACAAGTCAAGAGGATTCGCGTGAGATCTTTATTCTTTTTTCTCATTTTTCCATCTTCCTTAATTGCCGATATGCCCACGAGGATCTTTATAAATAACTCGTATAAATCAAACCACGACGACCGTGTACAGCACGTGCTTCAAAAAATTAAATCATTGCAACAATGAAGTTGGTGCACTTTTTATTTAACCGCGAGATCGATCGATTATCAATTGGATATCGTCAATGATCGAATATTTCTTTTAAGGCCTTTTATATTTTGAATTAAATCAACCTTTATCGAATTGTAAATATTGCACATATAGTTAGAAATAATGATTATTATTATATATTTTAGTACAAAGTTTATTTATATTATTATATATTTTTATTTATTTATTAGTCTATTATAATATTTGTATATATACATAGAAAAAAGACTACAAAATAATCGAAACAAAATCTTCTCAAATATCAAAAACGAAAAAAAAAAGATCTCATCTCCGGACAATTCCATTTTGTCCTCAAACGAGTCACAAATCGGACGATTTTTCAGCCTCCATGTCAACGGACTCTCAAAAATAATTTTTAACCTCTTTTTTTAAAAAGGTCCTATAAAACAGAATCGCTCGACTGTTGGTAATAACGATCAGGACAGTAGTCGAGGCATGTTTTTTCGAAGACACGTTTTGGACTTGCCGATTATTTTTGTGTGGTGACTTTTCGTGCTTCGTAATTTTTGTTTTTTTTTTCTTTTTCTGTGGTAACTTTTTTTCCCTTTTTCGCAGCATTCTCGACGTTGACATTTTGGCACCCTTGGTAATCGAACTCGCAGACAGCGTTGTCATAAAATCGACGTATTATAACACGATCGAGCCCGAGCCTCGAAGCCCACGTGCCCGCGTTTGATTGGAGCGACGAATTACTCACGCGTGTCCGCAATTATCGAATTGTTTGCGATTTGGGAACGGGCAATTTCGCCACCGTCAAAAGAGCCCGCTACGGGATACTCAAGATCGGGGTAAGTAGATTATTATTATCATTATTATTTTACAGAGAAAAAATATTATTTAAATTATTATTATAAATAAAATGTATATATATATATATATATAATTTATGTGTGAGGTAGGTTTGACAAATATGTTTCTAAAGAAAAACGATTGATTGTTCTGAAAATTTCACAAAGGTCAAATGTATGCGTGAGAAGAGTAAAAAATGGCGAAAATTGGAATTTTCGAAGCTCTTGAGCGACCACTAAATATTCATTGGCTGGCTAGAGCTTTCGCGAGGTTAACCTAAAAATTATGAAGCATACAATTTAGCGGTGAGAAGTGGACGAAAAAAATCGTTTTTTAAAAGAATATTTGAATTTTTCGGAGGCTTGAGCCACCTCTAAATATTTGTTGACCGCTCGCAGCTTTCGCGTCAATTTTTTTTTTCTTTAAAGCAGATAATTGGATTGCGAGAAAAAGAAGAAATAAATATAGCTCAGATTTGTGCCACCCTAATGTATATACAACGATTAGAAAATATTGCAATATTGATCGAACGAAAATGTTTTCAAAAAGTATTTTTTCCTGCAAAATAATAAAAAATAAAAAAATAAAATTTGGACAAAAATAAAATAACAACTGAGAAACGTAACGAAATGTCCCAAAACTAATAGCAATTAGAAATGGTAAATATTAATAATTACGAAAAATCAGGGGCCGTACGTACAGAGAACGAGTAAATGGATTATGATTATTATTATACAAAAAGAAAACGATTAAAAATAAATCATGTACATATGAATATATATAAATATAGTAATAACCCAAATACATGTGAATATATGTGCACAAATAGATATTTATATATATATATATATATATATATAT
>OX101789.1:2256084-2258584 GCA_944452715.1 Ophion slaviceki
TGGTTTGGCTGGATTTGGTAACGTTGGGTTCTTTGAGGCTTCCTGGGAGAACACGCCGTTGCAGAGCAGCCGCTGGCGAAGGGGATGAGGAAAGGGCGGGGAGGAGGGGGGGATTATAATTGAGGCACAAAGAAAAAACAGCGGATTCGCTTTTATATTCCGAAGATATTCCGACACGAGCCGACCACGAATAAATGATTCGAGGTCGCGCATAGGTAGAGATAGAGTGATTCGCGGATTCAAGGTCTTTCCTCCCTACCCCCATCGTGGTCGCGGCTCCTCGTTCGATCGCTTTATTGGTACATTGCACGTACGTCGTACGGCATATGTAACGAGAGAGTTTTTCTTTTTTTTTTTCACCGTTGCTTCCCTAAAACGAAATTTACGAAATAACTCACGACGTGTGCATGCGGGAGGTATTTTTTTTCGGATCTAACGATTTTATCCGAATTTCATAGGACGCGAGTAGCGAAACTTCGAGAATTGGCCATTTTTTAAATGTTGGTGGTTGACGATATTGGCAAATGTGAAAAATGAGAAAATAAAACTTGAACGATAAATAATTGGCCAAAGTCATTTATAAAAAGGAACAAATGACTAAAAAAGATAACAATGGAAATAACATATGTTATGAATAATCCGCGCGTACATTCGTACTGAAACGAGAATAAATATCGAGATAATACGAAACTGTCAACGTTGCCAATTGTCCGTGTATCCGAGTTAATTTCGTTTTCGAAACTATTTCCGCGTGTTTTACAGCACGCGCGGGAATGACTTGTGCAAAACCCGATTGCGGGATCGTTCTAGCGGTTTTGACATGAATTGGAATGATTCTCAGGCTCGTGTCTAAAGATGAGGATCCTTCATGCGCGGCGATCTAGAGTTCAAACTTGATTACTACCAAGCAAGCGTTGCTCAAAGTTGAGCGCGACGTGCGTTGGCTCAAGTTTAACGCAAACTGGATTCAAGTTGTGTCCAGATTGGATTCGTGTTGCATTCAGGAACGAATTGGACTTATGTTGCATTCAGAAACGAATTGGATTTATGTTGGATTCGGAATGCAACATGAATCAAATTAAATTGAGATTGGATTCACATTGTATTCAGGAACGATTCAAGTTCGATTCAAGTTGGATTCATGTTGCATTTCTAAAGGTTTCATGCTGCATTCAGGTTGGATTTAAGTTGGATTCAGACTGGATTCAAGTTGGATTCAGACTGAATTCAAGTTGGATTCAGACTGAATTCAATTTGGATTCGAACTGAATTAAAATTGGATTCAGACTGGATTCAAGTTGGATTCAAACTGGATTCAAGTTGGATTCAGACTGAATTCAAGTTGGATTCAAACTGAATTCAATTTGGATTCAAACTGAATTAAAATTGGATTCAAACAAAATAAAAATTAGATTACGACTGAATTCAAATTGGATCCAAGCTGAATTAAACTTGGATTCAGACTGAATTCAAGTTGCATTCAATCTAAATTAAAATTGGATTCTGACTGAATTCAAGTTGGATTTAGACCGCATTTTTACTCGATTCAGATTGGATTCGTACTGGATTTAGATCGGATTCAAGTTGGATTTAAGTCGGACTAAAATTTTTAAAGCGCGTTAAAGTGACATTAGATTGAAAGCTAGCCCCGAGTGGGACTCAAAACTGATTCAAGTTGGACTCGAGAGTCGAGGCCTGGCTTTTTGCTTTTCGAGCTTTTTGCCTTCGTCCGACTCGTTCTTTATAATTCGTTTGCGACGAAAATCCGAGATTTCCGCTGCTTTGCGACACATTCACACGTGTGAATTGTTAGTTCTGCGATCCCCCGTCCTCTCTCTCTCTCTCTCTCTCTCTCTCTCTTTCTCTCTCACCCTCGCTCCTTCTCTCTGCTAAATCGCACTCTTTCCGCGTATAACCGCGCTGATAAATCATTGCTGCGTGGCGCGGCCAAGAAGTAATTACGACTTTCTGAGAGACCGTCGTGATAATACCCATAATAATAATAATAATAATAATAATAATAATAATAATAATAATAACAACAAGAATATCAATAATAATAAAACAAAAAAGAAAAAAAAATAGTCTGAGGTTCGTAAGAATTTTATAGGAACGTGCTTAATAATCTCGGTGTACGCGTACTCGTACCTCTCTGTCTCTCCGTCTTTTTCTTTTCCGCTCGCGTGAAGCGAGCTTCATTATCGCTCGGTGTCACGCTTCTCTTAATAATTTCGCGGTAATCGCGATATACTGTAAACAGCGAAGTTTTTAATCGTATTCGAGTTTCCCCGCGCGCGACGCTGCCGCTGATGTTGATACTCCGAGAACTCGGCGTCGCTCGACTTCGAATGATCCCCGTGCATATCGAGAGTGCGAGAGCCAAAGACCGCGAGAGCAAAACGGCAGACGGAGAGGAAAAAGCCATCGAGAATCGACGAAGAATCCTGATAAAGCCGAACAAATTCAAATTGCAGATTCTTCGAATTCGCAATTGGGATTT
>OX101789.1:2263584-2318672 GCA_944452715.1 Ophion slaviceki
TAGGCCTGTTGTGATTGCACGATGGTGTTGAAGTTGGCATCGTTGGAATGCAACGAAAGTTCTTTTTCACACTTTTATTTACGTGATCTTACTATTATGCAAAATGTTCTTTAGTGAATTTATATTGTTGGTCTCTGAATGATCATTTGAAAAATTAGTTGTTTTTTTTGCTCGTGGGAAACTGCTAAGAGAAATAAATGGAATTCGGAAAAATGTATTACTATTGGATTCCAACGATGCCAACGTGAATCTCATACTACACGGCCAATAAAAAAACGTCCACAATCGATAGCCCTATATTGGGATACGCCGGTGCCAAAGCTGGTACTTTACACGACGGTCCAGCTCGTCAGAACCTCCGGCTGCCGTTTTTTCCGAAAACGCATCGCCGGAAATCCCTCTCGTATATAAATATTGATTACACGTATCTTTATTCGTCAGATTCGCGGCGTTTTTCCTCATGACTGTCGTCGGGAGACAAATGTCGAGGTCGAACAGTTTGTTTTCCGGTTTTTCTTTTATTTTTTTGTTGTCTTTTCCCGTATAGGGTTTTGTGACATTTTAATCGGAGGAATGCTCCCGCGAAGGAACCGAGGCCGATGCCTCTCTCTCTCTCTCTCTCTCTCTCTCTCTCTCTCTCTCTCTTTCTGCCGATTGACTGTACGACAGCTCACGATCAATCAAACACCTGAGAAATTTCCTTTTGTACACGTTTTCTCTCGCACTAGTTTCGGCTTAATCACGAGCTTTTGATTCGCGGGTTCCTTACGACGTTTGCACCATTGGTGCGGAATGAGAATTGATTACTTTTTAATTACTCAATTCTTTTTTCACAGATTTATGCTATGGAAAGCACTCATACTTGCTTTTACCTATCCTCCAATGAGGATGTAGTATTAAAAAGGTTTTAGAGGATTGGGTAAAAAATTGGATTTGCAAAAAAAAAAAAACGTTTTTGGATGACGATATACATAAGGAAAAGACGAATGAAAAGCAAAAATCGTCGCATTCCTGCGATGGAAACTTCGACGTGTCGTGAGCTCTCGAAGCGACGGCTCGAGACCTAACACCGAGCGGGTGCGGAAAAAACGTACCAAAAAAAATACTCGCAGCTTGATGATACAGCGATAGTTTTTCTGGATTCGACTTGATTACGTCGAGCCTCATTCGAGTATATTTTGGATTTTTCTTGTTCTCGAGCATCGCGGATACGAAATTCGTAGGCGCAACACGAGTAACGCGTTAATCGGTTTTTAATTTCGTCTAGTTGTGTTTCGTCGAATGGAGGCCACGTGGGTAACTCGGTTATACCCGGCGGTGAGATTCTTCCCCGTAAGTGCTTTCTCAGGTAAAATCAATTAGCAAACGAGTCCTCTCGGCGCGTTCCCACGAGGTCTCTCGATAAGAGGAGAGACGATGCACCGTTCGACGTATCCGCGCTTGGTTCAATTTTCACGTTTGTGAATCGAACGATTCTCCATGGTTGACACAAAGAGGCCCGATTGTGAGGTATGAGATTTAGGTTTAACGGCGCGGTCGATTGGCAGAGCGATGGCGATTTCGCGGGCTATTGGCGTGTTGTCACGATAGTTGTCATACTGTGACACTAATGAGGCTATTATGCTGCGAGTTCCGGGGTCAAGTTTTTCTTGACAGGCCAATCCTGATGAAAGTTAGCCTATTGGCAGAATCTATTGGCAGGGCTTATTGGCAGAATCTATTGGCAGGGCTTATTGGCAGGGCTTATTGGCAGAATCTATTGGCAAGGCTTATTGGCAGGACTTATTGGCAGAATCTATAAGCAGGGCTTATTGGCAGAATCTATTGGCAGGGCTTATTGGCAGAATCTATTGGCAGGGCTTATTGGCAGAATATATTGGCAGGTTCTATTGGCAGGACGGTTACAATATAGGTGTATTAGCAATGTTACGGCTGACGTGTCAATAAACTTGACAGGTGAATCATGACATAGCTGCTTCACTGGCCGGATAAGTGGCATATGGTCAAGCCTGATATTGGCATATCCTAGCCTGCTAATACACTTGGCAGGCCACTCGTATCGTAGCTGCTCCATTGGCATATTGGCATATTGACAGGGCAGAAATACCCTGGCCTGACAGAACACTTGACAGGCCAGTCGTAACGTGCCTGCTCCATTGGCATATTGGCAGGGCAATCGTGATTCATTTGTACCACTTGTATCACGATTTTGCCCTGCCCAATAAACTTGGCGTATCCAACCGGTTGGCAAAATGAGATCCGACTTTTTTTGGTACCAAGCTTCGGCATTGGCATGCCAAACACGAAGAAGACAGAGAGAGAGGGGGGAGAGAGAGAGAGAGAGCGAGATGATTGCGGTTGGCTAAAAAGTCGTTCCATAACTGGCTCATCATTAGAACACACGTATACGTACGTACACGTGTACAGGAAGTTACGATAGAACCGGGTATACCTTGAATTCCTAGCTGGCCTTCGTGTCGTAGCTTCGCAGAGTGTTGGAAGGGTCCGGTCTCGTTGTAACAAGTCTTCGGGCTACTTTACACCTTTGTACAATGCCTCTTGACGACTATAGCGGAGCGGAGTACGCAGAAGTTGAGAGCACGATGATTTAGGACAGCCGCAGGGTAGGTGAGAAGTCAGCAAGAGGAAAGAGGGGTGGCGGGTGGCAGGCGTAAGAAAAAAAGTTGTCTTCTTTACGACCCAAGATATACTACTGATAGTCGGCACGTTGAGGCCTCCAGTCCTGATGCTTCTTTTCGTCTCATGTCTCTCTCTCTCTCTTGCTCTTGTGGTCGTAATACCGTCACATGTAGAGCGAGCGAGAAATTCAACGTTGGCTCAGGTGCCCACATCCGCCGGGAAGTATAATGAGGCCGCTCGTTTGGACACTGTTGTGTGTATGTGTCTTCTATGAGGTCGCACAGGTCAACGATAAACTCCAAACTCCCAGTCCCCTCTCACTCTCTCGCAGTCGGTCTTTCTATTTAGAGACTTGGATTATCGCTATGATCCCCCAAGTGACTCGGGAAGGAGCAATGTAATTTGACAAAAAAGCCGAGTTGAAGCTCCGACGATGGGTACCCTATTCTCACTGGTGTTTTCTACGGGTGAACCGAAAAACATGTTTGGACCATCTGTGGTTCCGTGGTGGAGACGGGAAACCCAGCGAGACACCCGAAAAACCCCCTCAGCCCGCAGGCACTTGGAGTTCACCGAAGTCTCCCACACTGGGACACGTTTGATCGAGGGTCGTTGACCGGCGGGGAACTTTGACATTGTCATCCAGAGTAGCGGAGAATTCAGGTTCGATGCCAAAATGAAGTTTCATTGATGGACTTTGGAGGGCCTGGCGACCGTTGAGCAAATGCTGGTAGATCTTTTCTCGACACCTGATTACTTTCGAAAAGTTGGGCTAGCAGGCGCTAGCCTGACCAGGGTGACGCGTCATAGGGCATTTCAGAAGAGTACAGGACAACAGAGGTAACTGCGGAACACCATGGAACACTCCATGGGGCACCCAGGACCATATAGGACACTGTAGGATCCGCAAGCAATCCCCCAGTCTGAACCCAAACACTTGGAGAACCGTGGTACCGCAGTAGGTCATCGACCTATCATTAGCTTCTCCTCCAAACTCGACTCAAGGCCCCAGTGTTCCTCCAATGATGACGAGACAGTCGAGGACGCTTGACCAACAAAATGCGTTCACTTCCTCATCAATGTTGTTCCATCAGCACGGGCAGATGCCCCGCAAACGTTGGCGAACCTGGCGCCACACTGTGGGCTTTGCAGTGTCTGCACCAGTCACCCAATCCAGCTGTTGGCCAACTAGATCGTTAGGGTCGTTGTTGAGGACAGCTTGGCGGCGTCAGAGGTGACAAAGTTGCCGTGGGAAAAGAAAACTAGCCGGGGCAGCCTAGATCACCAGAAAGATACGGTACTCTTCGCTCAATGGCTGACATGCTGGATAGGAAGAAGGAGAAGAAGAAGATCCACGATCCGATGTCAATCGCGGCACGTGTCCCGACTCACGCAAACCCCTTAGGCTCTTTGCACCCTCCCCTCCTCTGTCGACCACGTCTTCTTAGAACTTGTACCGACGTACGCCAGGATGCAGTTGTCCGTTTGTCTCGTTGTCGGGATTACAAGCCGACATGATTCTCCGGTGTTCCAAGACGTGATCACCCTTTGGTGGTTTTTCAATTGGCGCTAGGAAACTATGCGGGGAAACGATAGATGACTAATTAATAAGGCACTATTCGCTAAGATCCCTTCCGTGCTGATGCCATCATCATCATCATCATCACCTATCATCGTCATAACGCGCAGCATGAGCCACACGTCTCCCACTGTCTTCGTTCTGTACAGTTAGATGCGAGAACGCCGCGGCGACGCAAAGTCGCGACACGATTTTATACACACACATATACGAGGAGACGAGACCAGCGTCGCATCTTGAAATCACCAGTGATTCCACATCCGCGCTTCGGTGCCTCGTGTACGCGTTTCCCGTCGTCGCGGCCCGTACGCGCACCCGTTTTGGTGCTAAGTTGGAACCCTTGGGGGTACTCAGGAACTCGAGGGTATTCACTCCCTGAGCCTTCTTCCCATCGAACTAGGGAAATACCAGAGGGATGGGATACCAATTGCTATCGGTATTGATCCAATTCTACGGTCTGTGTCAAATTTATCCGGATCTACTGGGCTATTGCGATCAGTTTAAATCCAATACAAATGGTGATGATACATTTCTGTTTTCCTATTATACTCCCAGGTCCGATCCAATTTATGTAACGATCCAATTCAGCCTATGATCCAATTAGAATGATGATCCAATCCACACGACGATCCTCAATTCTTTCCTGGAGATCAGTAATTAACTGCTGCCAGCCTTGATCCAAGCCAAGTGATGATCCAATTCGAATGATGATCCAATCTACACGACCATCCTCATTCCCGAGGATCGGCAAATGAACTGCAACCAGCCTAGATCCGATCCAAGCGACGATCCATGTCTACTGTTCTGCGGCCACCAGTTTCCAGGCAATCCCAAAGATGTTGACACAATCCTACCGTGCCATTGCTACCAGTATGGATCCAAAGCAAACGACAAGACTGCCTACTAGTGTTCTGGTCACCCAACTGGGGAACTTGCCTTTCGCATGGCGAGACTAGCTCTCCATCCAATCGTTTAGTAAGTCGTTTAGTAAATCGTTTAGTAAAATCTGCACACAGTGGTCCAAGTTTGCACCAACTGTTGTACGTGTTTGCCAATCACACATCGGCGCGGCGGTAGACGCCGGCACACCCGGAAGTCGCTCACGGCCGTTGCCGCGCGCCGCGTACCACATGTACTACGCACATATTTCTCCTTCCGAGAAATCGCGTTCGGATTTCCGTCAGGGTTGTCGATTCTCATCGAATTCCAAGTGGAGACGAGCCGCGCTGGTTGATCGAGTGCCCCAAACAACTCCATTAAAGCGAACTGATCCGAACAACCGGCAGTCCCTCTTCCTCTCTCTTTTTCTCTCTCTCTCTCCTCTTCGTACACCGAGACAGGTGCACAATGAAGCGACGGAGTGTCCATCCGGCTCGAAGGAGCGTGTCGTAACATTTACAGGCTGCGCGCCTCCACCCATGTTTTGACCAGCGGAACGAGGGTGGATTTTTATGACCCTGTCGGAGAGAGAGACGTTCCTCCAGGTGTGTCCGCGCATGTCTTGCCCCTCTCACTCCCTCTCTCTCTTCGTATGTGCGCTGCACGAGGTGCTTACATCCTCTTCTTGACCCACATTCGCGACACGCATGATCCCGGATAACCAATAAAGAGGGACGCATTAACCAAACGGTGACTCGGTAAACGTTGCTTTTATTCAAATTAACGGGAATATCACCTTCCCACAATCATCGGGGACTCGGCTGTCTCGAATTGTTGCCAGCTGAGCGCAGCTGTACGTTTCCGCCGATCGGTGGAACCTTATCGATGTTGGGCTGTAGGGCCAGGTGACATTTGCCACTCGAAGTGTGCCCCAAGTTCCGGATCGATGGTTCACCAAATGGATTATCTAGTCCGGGATTCGAGTGCGCCTAGATTTATTGCATCGGCCCCCTCAAAAAGGCCCTGCATAACGTCATTGGTGATCCAAATGGCCACGTCTTCCGAAAGACAACTGTTAGGTCTTTGGCTCTTATGGCCTTTTCGATAAATTTTACGATTAATATATGCCTTGAGTATCAATGAGATCTAATATAAATCGTGCTCGTTGACTACCTCAGGCTGTTTTGGGTTTGTTGGGCTTCTAACGAAAAGCCCGGTTTGTTTGGGCTTGTTTGGGTCCCAAAGAAACATCCGAAAAGAGTACTCATTAAAAAGCGCGTATCCCTCTGCTTGGCCTGTTGCAGACAAAGAAGAACACCCCGAACCACATAAAGCGGCCGATGAACGCGTTCATGGTGTGGTCGCAGATCGAGCGAAGGAAGATATGCGAGGTGCAGCCGGACATGCACAACGCGGAGATAAGCAAGCGTCTTGGTAGGCGCTGGAAGACACTCGACGAGGCCGACAGGAGGCCCTTCATCGAGGAGGCCGAGAGGCTCCGCCAGTTGCACATGATGGAGTATCCCGATTACAAGTACCGACCGAGGAAAAAAACGACGAAAACGGCGCCGGCGCCGAAGACGAAGGAAACGAAGAAGACGAAGAAATCGGCCACGTCGCTGACGCCAATAAGCCCAACGTCACCGTCATCATCGAACTCCTCGTCCTCATCGCTGTCCTCGCCTTCGTCCTCGTTGTCGTCGACGGCTTCACCGTTGGCTCTTAACACGGCGATCGGCACTACCCTGACTTCGCCGATCTCGATAAAACCCCGCAACGACACCAACAACAATACCCACTCGGCCCTCAAGAGGCTTCAGTCACACGCGACCGCCGGCAATCCCGTGTCGAGGTTGAAGGTCCGCCTTGCTATGGAGAAGAGGCCGTCGTCGGCGCGCACGACGAACCTTGCGACAACGGCAAGCTCGACAACGACGACGAAGATTATCACCAACGGGACAACGACAGACTACACACCGGCGCCACCAATAGTCACTGCCAAAGTGCCGAGCAGTCCTTCCTGCGACACACCCGACTCGCCCGAATCCGCCAGCTACGATCACTTCGTCGACGATCACTTTGTCGACTGCGGATCCAGCATAGCCTCGATCGGCTCCAACATCTGCAACAACAACAACAACAGCAGCACGAACAACAACAACAACACCAGCCGTTCCAGCCTGACCAGTTCCGCCCTCAGTCCCATTCATCATCCAATGAAGCCCATCAGGATCAAACGGGAGACGATCGACATGGACTACCAGCAGGAGTTCACGAACGACAGGCTTCTCTCGTCCGTGCGTGGCTTCAACGATCTCAGCACCGACGGCCACAGGAACTACCATCGCTCGACACCCAATCACCTCGACAACTACGCCATCAAGTCATCCGAGTCCAACGAGCGCAGCCTGATGAACGATCATCAATCCAACAACAACAACAACAACAATAACAACAACAACAACAACGTCGTCAGTGTCAAACTCGAGGAACCGACGAACCCCAGCCTCGCGGATCTTTACTCCCTCAATGACCTGCTGCAAATACAACCGTCCGACTTTCGGCTCGATCTTGATATGGAGACCATCACCACGGATCTTGACACCTTCGAGACCGCGAGCTCCAGCAGTGGTTCACACTTCGAGTTCACCTGCACACCCGACGTCACTGACATGCTCTCGGACATCGGGGTCGGCAACGAGTGGGTCAGCTTCTGAGACGACCGACACGGCCGATTCAAGGATCGCCATTGTTTGCTGACATTGCCAATGTTACGATTCGACACGCTAGCCAGAACACGCCTGCTCGTTGGGCGATGACCTCAAGGGGTCACCTTGGGGGGGGGGGGGGGGGGGGGTGTTTGGATTCGCGACTAACGCGTCGCGGATAGACGAGAGGAGGGGAAGGAGGAGTACTTGCGATTTGCGTTGGGTGGATTCGCGCACGAGATCTCGCCGAAGGTCATGGCTCCAGTCAATATCGGCCAGACAAGGTCGATGAGTCTCTTTCGAGAATTTCGGGTCTCTTTTTTTATCTCAAATATACATATATAAATATTATTCATAGATATAGATATATATATATATATAAAGACGCAAGGATGATTACCATTTGATGAACGTGACAAAATGGCCGCGTCGAACGTGGTCGATGTCGGTGTGTTATGATCTTGAGGGCGCGCGCGTGTGTGTGATCTTTCTTTCTTAAAGCCATAAGCGCATGGTGACACCGGACGATATGTCCGAATACGAATATCGTGCGTAAACAACACGCGCACACACCCACACATGGAGAGACACGCATACCTGTAAACGTAGTTTTTTTCAGAGTTATAAATGAACGTTTTTTTGTACATGTACTGTAGTATACTAGCCATGTAAGTTGGAGGTTGGAGAACCAAGAAGGTGAGGAGATTGGAACTTTTCGTGTGTGGCGAGAACAGAGCGCGAACGGGGGAATACCAGACGAATTGCTGGGCTTCGAATCACTGTATGTAAGCGAGTGTATTTTAATTTGCAATTGTTGCCTAGAAGTATGAGTAAGTGTTTGGCAGGAAACAAAGAACTCGAGTACCGAGGATACGAATTCACGGAAAAGGTGAGGCGAATCCGACGAGTCCGGATTTGAGTTAATTTCAGCTTGGGTGATTGCCAATGTGATTTGGGATAGTCGAGACAATCGTTCGAGATCGAGTTAGTTGCCGAAATCCGGATTTGAGTTGGGTACTCAAATTCGGACTTGAGTTGGTTGCTCAATTGCGCAGTTGAGTCAGTTGCTCAAATCCGGACTTAAGGTAGTTACTCGAATCTGTACTACGGATCGTGATACAATTCGGACGCGAGTCAGTACTTGAATCCGGAGTTGAGTTAGCAGCTCGGGCCCGCGCGTGATTCACTATCTCATGTCCGGATTTGAGTTAGGCACTCAAGTCCAGACTCGCGCGAGCACCGAAATTCGGATTTCAGTTGATAACTTATTCGTGGACTCGAGTCAGTACGCAAATTCAGATTTGAGTCAATAACGCATTTGTGGACTTGAGTCAGTACTCAAATCCGGAGTTGAGTTAGCAGCTCGGGCCCGCGTGCGATTCACTATTTCAGGTCCGAACTCGAGTTAGACACTGAAGTCGAGACTCGCGCGCGCACTCAAATTCGGATTTAAGTTAATAACTTATTCGCGGACTCGAGTCAGTACCCAAATTCAGATTTTAGTCTATAACTTATTCGTGGACTCGAGTCAGTACTCAAATTCAGATCTGAGTCAATAACTCATTTGTGGACTTGAGTCAGTACTCAAATCCGGAGTTGAGTTAGCAGCTCGGGCCCACGTGCGATTCATTATCTCAGATCCGGACTCGAGTTAGACACTCAAGTCGAGACTCGCGCGCGCACTCAAATTCGGATTTAAGTTGATAACTTATTCGCGGACTCGAGTCAGTACCCAAATTCAGATTTTAGTCAATAACTTATTCGTGGACTCGAGTCAGTACTGAAATTCAGATCTGAGTCAATAACTTATTCATGGATCTGAGTCAGTACTCAAATCCGGAGTTGAGTTAGCAACTCGAGCCCGCGCGTGATTCATTATCTCAGGTCCGGACTCGAGTTAGGCACTCAAGGTGAGACTCGTGCGCGCACTCCAATTCGGATTTAAGTTGATAACTTATGCGCGGACTCGAGTCAGTACCCAAATTCAGATTTTAGTCAATAACTTATTCGTGGACTCGAGTCAGTACATAAATTCAGATTTGAGTCAATAACTCATTTGTGGACTTGAGTCAGTACTCAAATCCGGAGTTGAGTTAGCAACTCGGGCCCGCGCATGATTCACTATCTCAGGACTTGAGTTAGGCACTCAAGTCGAGACTCGCGCGAGCACTCAAATTCGGATTCAAGTTGACAACTTATTCGCGGACTTGAGTCAGTACTTAAATCCTAATTCGTACTCAAGCTCGTGCTGCTCGATCAGCACTAAGATCCGGACTCGGGTCGCTACTCAAATCCGCACCTGAGTCCGTGCTAAAGTCCGAATCCGTACTTTCGAGCTCGTATTGCTCGATCAGTACTCGGATCTACACTCGGCTCGGTATTCACGTCTTGCAACAACTCACGATCGAAATTTTACTCTGCAATTCGCGAACTTGATTTGACCAGTTGGATTCGTCCACCGCTTTCGCACTTTCTGCCTCGGAATTTAATTCTTCTTTGACGTCTCGTTTTTCAATTTTTTTTTTCAATTTGGCTCTTCGAACGTCGACGATGAATATCGCACAAGTATTGCAAACGTTGGGATCCCCCCCGCCGCCAAAAAGCAGTCTATGGTCCCTGTCATGCCCTTTTGTGTTAAGCATCTCCGATAGGAGCGGGAAGCTCATTAATATGTAGTACTCCCGTAAGAAGTGTCGCGCAAAAAAGGGACACAACAAAACATGGACACAGACAGACGAAAAGCCCACACAGGAGCGTCTCGATTTTACTTGGTTAATTGTTTTTCTTTCTTTTTTTCTTCCCCACGCAGTCATATGGACAGAAAGGGGGGGGGGGACAGTCTCGTCGCACACACACATACACACACAGGGACTATTCGGGCAGTGGTGACAGAAACGACGAGAGGTTCGCGACAAACAATGGAAACAAAGAAAGAAAAAAACGATTGCGGAAAGAACAAAGTTTAACGTAACAACGATACAGAAGAATTCGTACGAATGAACAAAAGCTCAGTTTCTAATGCGAAAAAAATCCTCACACTAAAACACACGCCGACAAATAATGGAGTCTTATAATGATTTCATTGTTTTTGGACAAAAGAGACAGAAATCCGATTGTTAATATCATTATTATTATTATGCCCTATAGTACGTCCCTAAACAATAAAAAAAAAAGTAAAAAATAATCGAGCGAAATACCTGTTCGTTTTTGACGCTCGTTTCATTTCATTTCCGGTTTATTACAGTTATTATTGCTATCATTATTATTATTCCCATTGTTATTCTTAGTATAACTAATAATATTATTATGATTATTATTTAATTGTCTTATTTTTAGTTTTCACCAAACTCTCGATACGTTTTCGTGCGGGATAGAAAAAAAATGAAAAGAAGTCTGACGTTTCTTTGGCGTCTTGTACACACAAGAATACGGAAATTTGACGAAACGGGAGATCAATGTGCAGTTATTTTATTTTTATTTTTTATTTTACAGTGTTTGTTTTGCGAATGGAAAACGCGAACGAGAAAAAAAAAGAACAAACAATCGACCGACGAGGTGTACAATTGTCGAATCTTGATCTCATTGCTATATACGTTTAATTGTATGTTTTTTTTACTACACAATAATTCGACTGTTCGACGCTCTAACACTAATGACACGTATACGGCGGCGCGCCACTACCGTTTATTTTATTTTTCTGAATTTTTACTTTTCTCCTCCGTTTCTTTTTTTTTGTACGTGCTTTTTTAATTTTTTTTATCACGATTTTCGGGAGATACCCCTGATGCGTTTTTTGTTTTGTTTCGTTTTTTATTGTCATTTTTTAAGATTGGTTCCGTTTTTTCTTCCGTTTGATAATCTCTGAGATTTTTTTGAATCACGAAAAATAGAGGGAGAAAGATGAAACGAGAGAGAGAGAGAGGTGGTTTTCATTATAACTGTATTTTTATCGTCGCGTGCTTGAGCATTTCATTTTATTTTTATTTTATTTTGGATTTCCACAGAAAAATGCAAAGAGAGCGAGGGCAAAAAAAAACAACAACTAACTCTGCGATCAACGGTGGATATGAGCGGAGAAAAAATGAGAGAACAAAAACAAAACCACGAAAATAAACGTACAATAAAATAATAAAGTATGTCGAGAGATAAAGAAAAAATAATTAAGAAAGAAAGGAATGTGTGTGAGAAACAAAGAAACAAAAAATAGTGCCTATCACTCTGGTCTTGAATGGAAACTTTTTGTACAAAATTGAATACAGGGCCGACGAAGCAAAGTGAAATACTAACGTTAGTGGACGAGTCTATTTACGAGAGGATTTAATTGAAAGACAAACAAAAAATACGAGCAAGAAAAAATAATAGGACAAAATGTGACAGGACAGCGAGGGGATTGCAATTTTTCCTTGGGGCGCAATGAAATTATTGAAAAAAAAAAAGAAATGGATAAACCAAACGTATCAACGTGTCTTTTTGTTCTCGCGAGTCCTCGGATTAAGCGGTAAATCGGCGGACTCGTGCCGGGTGCAAAGGACAGTGGTATAAAAAAAAGAAATTCTCCCGAAAATAGGAAAAAGCGACGCGTCTAAAAAAAATTGTTCGATTATTTTTTTCTCTCGAAAAAAAAGAAGAAAAAATTATGGAAAAAATACGCACATACGGACACAGACACACACATAGTCGTGTAAAAAATCTGACGAAAGAAAAATTAATCCGTCGATCGATTGAACAATAATAATAATAGGTAGAAAATTGATCCGTCGATTAACTTTTCTCTTACTTCATCAAACCCTGCAAACACAGGCTGTGAAAAATCTCTGGAAAAAAAAACAAACGAAAAAAGATCGAGTGACGACAAAAAAAATCGAAAGATTGAGGTATGGAAAAAAATGCCACTTTCGAGAGGGGAAAAAAATTTTGGGCAACGATAAAATAAAAATAATAAAAAAACCCAACTACGATAAACAATGAATACTGCCACTTTCTTCAATGATAAATAAATGCGACAAAAAGATAACGAAAAAGAAAAACTAAAATTACGATAAAATAGAAGCAAAAAAAACGAAGCGACGAATGCTTCGTCACGTGATCCCACATATCAGTGCCCCTTTCACATCCTTCTTTTTCTCTGTCCATCGTCTTTTCCACTAAAAATTCCGCGCATCCTTTCATCCGCGTTTTTCTTTCTCGGCCAAACAAATAAAAAGAACGAAGGAAACGAAAAAAGAGAAAGGAAAAACTAAAACTTGAGAAATAAAAAGATCCACAGACGTCAAGAGAAAAAAAGCTAAATTCGGCAAAAAAAAATTGGCAAGCCGCGATCGATAAAAAAAAATGTTCTCCGCATCGAGAACGGAAGGGAACAAAAAAATCGCGACACTTTTGGGTCGGCGCTCGGCGTGGAAAATTTGGGGGTTCGGAGTGCCAAAAAACAAAAAGAAGGATAACAAAAAAGGAAATTATAACAATACAAACTGTGTTTTTGAGTTGTGCTTACGAAATTTGTTTCTTTCGAAAAAAAAAGAAAAAAAAAAAGAAAAATGCGTGAAATTCGTCGTGTATCGTGTAAAGAACAATAAAATGAAAATATGTTTGTACGTGTGTAAATTGTCTTTTTTACCTACAGTTAACGGAATAATAATGATAACAATAATAATAATCATATATCGTTACGAGCGCCAATGAAAAATCGGTGGATAAGAGTTTTTAAATTTAACGCTAAAAAAAGAACAAACGAAGAAATATTAACGGTACCAACAGCAACAATAATAACGGATAAATCATTTGCGGGAGGAATTCACAAAATTCTGCACGTGTGCGTACAAACGACAGGGTTGAAAGATTACTCCTGTCTGTTTTTTTTTCGCGGGTTGTCTCTGTGAACGATCGTTATTTGCGCAAATTGTGATTTGATCGAGGATTAGAAGAAGAAAAAAAGAAAACGAATGAACAAAACGAACAAATAACAATTGCGATAATTGCAGAAGCTAAAACAAATGAGTTAAATACGAGTCGCATAGCTATTCATATAGTTTATAAAACGTATATATTTGTGTAGACGTGAAAAAAATTTGAAATAAAAATAAATAAAACAATTAATCGACGAACAAATTTGAAGACAGCGAAACAAATTGCGAAGAAAAATATTTAAAAAAAAAAACAAAAATTGAGCTGACAAATTAAGTTTGTTTAGACAGGACTCTCACTCACGGTAAAAATAAATGTCAATGGGTTCGGTCGAACAAAAACTAATTCGGTACAAATGATTTGAAAATGAAAATAAAACAACACCGTGGCACACACGATGCACAAAAACCATCAACGAGTCGACGGATATTTGATTGAGAATTTTGAAAAAGTGAAAACGATGTTGGGTCCGGGTGAAAAAATTTCGAGAGGGAAAGCGGTAAAAATATTATAATAATAATAATTATTATTATATTGTGGAATAATAATAATAATTATGTTTAAAAACAATTATTAATTTCGAGAGGGAAAGCGGTAAAAATATTTATTATTATTATTACTATTCTTATTGTATTGTGGAATAATAATAATAATAATGTTTAAAAACAATTATTTTTATTATTATATTGTGAAATATAAATAATAATAATAATAATAATAATAATCGTATTGATAATAATGGCATTATCAAAATTTCCCACCATCTTATTGAGATATCGGAAAAATTGTGCAAAGAAAAGAAGCAAAAAAAGCTTCACGACCCTCCCGAAGTGTTTTCAAATCCTCGACGCCCCTCCCTTCCACCCGGCCACCCTCACTGGCGAATTTTGTACAATTCAAATATCAGAACACGAGTGATCGGGGCCCGGGGTAATGGAGGAAGCCCTCTCGGTGTCGTCAATTATTTTATGGCCGGACGGATTCGACAGAAGAAGAAAGAAAATAGAAACTAAACGACGAGAGAGACACATAAGAAAGAAAACCTTTTCGACGATCGATCTTTTTTTTTTTCGATAACAAAAATCAATGCTCAAATACGTGTTAAGCTGTGTATATGTATATCTCACCCCGTCGTCGTTCATCCCCCGGCTCATATAATAACAATAATAACAATAAAGTGAACCAGCCAATGCGTACGATTTTTTGGCGACGACCCAGGGGGATGCTCCGTTACGACTCGTTATGTTGCAAAGAGGATTTTCCAACTGAATAGGAAGAAAAGAAAAAAAACTGAGGATCAGTTGAACGAAGGAAAAGACGTGGGAAATAAATTTGAGGAATAAAAAATGAGGAAAATCCTAATGCTTCGCGTTTACGCAAAAACAGTTATAAGCGTGTGTTATATATGTATATTATTATTATCGTCACTATTATTACTTGTACTAGTTATTATTATTATTACTATTATTATTATTAATATTTTTATCACTATTAGTATTAATATCATAATAGATGTGTGGTAGTTTGTTCGAAAAAGAAAAAAGAAACTGTTCGGCACATACATATGTCGAATTGAAAAACGTCGTTGGAGAAGCGAGGACGGAAGTTTCGTTCGAACGTCCGTCTTTTTTTTTGCTTGCTCGTTCGTTCTTTTTGTTTTTATTTCGAGTTATTTTTCTGTCGCGATCGATTTTTTTTCGCTTTATTGCAATTTTTCTTTGCCCCCCCCCTTTTCCTCGGGTTTTCAAATTTGGGCTTTGAGAATATACGGAACATTCGCAAAGTGTACATAGCGACGGGGAATCTCCATACACACACACATATATAAAAATAAATTGAATCGGAAGGAAGAAAAAAAAATAGAACCGTAAAAGTAAAGGTGACGAAAAAATGTGCATTTAATCCTCGATCGCAGCTAGTCCAGACTTGGCGATTATTCTTTTCTGCAAAGCCTGATATTTCTGAGAGCCCTTTTCACAGCCATGAATAAGAAATCGAAACTTTTAAAAAATTTTCCGTTTTTTTTTTAATTTTTAATTTTTACGATCGACGACGGACGGAACAATTTTTGTTGCCCTCTGAACGATAATAACAGTCACGATGATTATATATCAATACTAATATTACTATTAGTCATGATAATAAATACTAAGTGATAACAATAATAATAGTAATAATGATAGTAGTAGCGATACGTTGCGATAGTCGTTGTAATAACAATAGTCGTAATGACAATGGCTAAACTAACGATAATTGCGATAATAATAATAATAGTAATGATAATGGAGAAAATTAAAATAAATTTTCGAACAATGTTTAACGCGAAATTTCTCCGTTTTTTCTTGTGTTATTATCGTTATTATTATTATTATTATTATTATTATTATTATTATTATTATCGTTTGTTGTTGTTTTTTTTTGCTTTTTGCAATTGGTGCCGATGCAATACCGTCCCTCGGCCTCGCGAGATTTTCCATTCCCCGATTCGTCGAAATCGAACGATCTTAGTTGTATGGGAAAAAAAAACAAACAAAAACAAAACCAGAACCGAAAATGGAAAAAAATATGACGAAAAGTCCAAAAAAATGGCAATGAAGCGAGTGAAAAAAAAATATACAAAAATTACACGAAAATAGGTGTAACGAAAAGACGAGAGTACACGAAAGTGCAATACTGCATTTGGAGGAGGGAGGCTCATAATTGCCCGAATTTTCACGAGCCTCCGACGACGATGAAACGCGCGAGGGATTTAAATGATCAAAAAGGAAATCACTAAGAAAAATGCACACGTACACAAAAAAACACCGATACAGGCGAAGCGTTAAGAAAAAAAAAGGAAACTGCCACTTTTCGTTGAGCGACGAAGGGGTCTATTTTTCGCGAAAGATTTTACGATATTTATGACTGAGGGAATAAGACACACGTGGGGGCGAAAGAGGGAGAAAAAACGAATTGAGGAGAAAGTAAAAAAAAAACGAAGAAAAAAATACCAATTAAGTATAATAAGAAGTCATTTTTTTACGTCGTGAAAGAGTCGAAAGGGAATTAAAAGTAACGAAAAAAAGAGAAAGAAGCGAGAGAAAAGAAAATATGCGGCGTAGCAATATTTTTACACAGTGTAAATTTCGCAATGTTTGTAATCGTCGTTTTTTTTATGATGATCGTTTTGTGCTCGCTTATTTTTTTGCTTCAATTTTATTTTTGGTCTCTCCCTCTCTCTCTCTCTCTCTCTCTCTCTCTCTCTCTCTCAATTTTGTTTCATTGTTCATACGAAGAACACAATCGAAGCATATGTTTTTCTCTCTTGTTCTTTCCATTGTATTTAACTCTTAAGCCAGTACTCGTGCTCGCCGCTTTACGACAGATTTTTATACGATTAAAGATAACAAAAAACGAGAGAAAGGAAAAAAATAAGTACATCGATGAGAATATTCGATGAGAAAAGATCGAGGCGGAGAAAAGAGAAAAAGAGAACAGAAGCAAGTACGTCTCTAAGTTATGTGTTCTAGTTTATTAAGATAGTGAAACACACTTCGTAAATAATAATAATGATAATGAAGTAAAAAAAAAGAAATTGTGCTATCGACTAACTTTAAGGGCCCACTGTACATTTGTATTTAGTCCCCTTGTTTATAATACTTATTATCTTGTTATTAAGTACCCGATTTATATCATTTTTTATCGAAATTATTAAAAAATAATTTAAAAATATATCGACGCGTTGTCCGATTATTTATTGGTACCTGGATGTCCACCTTGGCGAAAAGAGCCTTCCCCACGTCCGTATTCTTTTGCGAATCGTTCGTTCGAACAATGATATCGTACTAGAATTGCACTTTTTTGTTTTTTTTTTCTTCAAAATAATTAACTCATATGATGGCGGAAAGTGCAAGAGGGATCGTTGAACGGTAAGTGAAATAAGTTTTATTTATAGGATATTGATTACGTTAATGTTATTATTTTCATTACTACATTGATCATTTATGACGAAAACATGTTATTTATTATTTATTGATTATCGATATTCCCGTGTGATACAATGAAACACCGATTGCGAAGCGATAAATCCGGAGAAAAAAACGATTGCGTTCTTCATTATCAATGTCGATTTTTTACGACGATTTGAACATCTTCGGTATATTAAATTTTCATATCTAATCAATTATTGTCATTCGCCACGTATTAATATTTTGGCTTCCTTTTTTACGATTTTTTTTGTTCATCTATATGCTTCCATAAATAAAAATAATAATTATTACATAGAAATGAAAATTATTATTGTGTATAAATAATAAAAAAATAGCGATAGGTATATGTTACAGTAGAACTTTATAGGTAAAAGTAAAAAAATGGCCTGCATATATATATTTTTTTCTTTTATTCGAAGCGCAATCATTAATATGTTAGTGGCAAAAAGTCGAGATACTGTCGTGAATTAGTTATTATCAAGACGAACGTCGGATACAAAATAAGAGTAACGTGCGTGCAACTAAATTATGCCATATACACACACACATGTGTATATAATATATTTTATATACGTATCGCAAGACTTGATTCATGAAGATTAGTAACTGCTGACTTCTCATACGGCCACGCTTGAACGATAACGCGCAGTAGCTATTAATAACCTTACCCTTGCCAGCGGTCTTCGTGCAAAATATATATGGATAGGAAGAAAAAAATTATACATATATATATGCATACTTTTTTTTGACGTGCGAATTGAAGACTTGCACTTTGATTCCTCATACAAATTTTGCTCCCTCGCAAAGACGTTCTCGTATCCGTGAGAAGAAACCTCAAGGCTCGAGTAGCACGTCCATCAGAAAGCCTACGAACATTTGAGAAACAAATTTTTGGAAAAAGTGCAGTTTTTCATTTCGATCTATGTATCTTAAATATCGACTATTAAGCTGAACGTTATGATTTATGTCATTTATTTCATCGAGATGTTCATTCGGAGCTGAACCGTAGCAAAACAAAGATTTATTTGCACTGCGACAACACAAATGTTGTTGCGCAGCTGAAGCGCAGCAAACCGAAGAAGTTTTATTGCCACTGCGACTGCACAAATATTGATTCAGAGGCGAATGCACAGAGAGAAAAGTTTCACAGCACTAAAATCATTTGCCTGTATGCACAGAGAAATCTAGCAACACAGCTCAGTGCAGAGCTCAGCCCTGCTTTTCTTCGCAGTAGAATGGGACACCAGCGAAGAAAAATTGTGCAGCTACACAGTCCGATGACTGCGACAAGTATCAAAGCGAATAGTATCAGTCGTGCACTAGAAATGTTGCTCACAAATGTTGACAGCGCTGCACGCAAGTGTTGATTTGCATCCATATTACACAGGAAGAATTTCTCAGCGCTTAAATCTTTTATCCCTCCGCACAGATTAATCTGGCAGCACAGCTCAGCGCAGAGCTCAGCCCTGCTTTTCTTCACAGTAGAATGGGACACTAGCGAAGGAAAATTGTGCAGCTACGCAGTCCGATGACTGCGACAAGTATCAAAGCGAATAGTATCAGCGGTGTACTAGAAATGCTGCCCACAAATGTTGACAGCGCTGCACGCAAGTGTTGATTTGCATCCATATTACACAGGAAGAAGAATTTCGCAGCGCTTGAATCTTTTATCCCTCCGCACAGAGCAATCCGGCAGCACAGCTCAGCGCTGAGCTCACCCATGCCTTTCTCTCCAGTAGAATGAGGCAGCGGAGAAGGGAAATTGGGGAGCCACACAGTTCTACTGCGCCAAGTGACAAATTTAATAGCATCAGCGCTATGCTAGATCAGCCTGCAGAACAGTACTTGGGCTCACTATAATTGAACAAAAATGTAATCGTAGGGGATTTTGAGAGTTCTCCGCAGCGATGTGTAGTCTGCGACAGCTGAGTCAGCGCAGACAAAAATTCTGCGGAGCGCTGAACAAATTAATTTCTTCCTTTCGCTGAGCATTGAGATTTGCTTCGTTGCAAGGTTTCGATATTCCGGGGCGAGATTTCAATCTGGCAGGATCGTGTGTTTGCTTCTTCGGTAACATTATAGGGGGCTTTTGGCATCGGGTTACGCAACCAACACACGCATACTCGGTGTCAAAAAAAGAAGAAGAATTAAAGAGCAGAAGAAGAGAAAAATGATGTTCCGCGTGATTAAACTCTAAGTCCACGAGGGGAATATTGTATGTCCAAGCTTGAAAAGTAAGAATGATACCAGCTGACTCTTGGAGGAACTGAGGGAGGCGCGGAGGATCTCGCGATCATTTTTGTTCACTCGCCGAACCAGCCGGTCTTTCTTGAACAGGCGGACACCGGCGGGGCATCTGTACAGTGTTGATGATCTCGGGCCTTGTCCAACCGGAAGCAAATGGTTGATGTCACGATCAGACTCATCGATTTCACAATCGTCATGGCCACTTTCTTTAGCATCGCTTCCCAAAAACTAGGATGAATCGAAGGACATAGGCGAAATCGATTGAAAATTGTCGACGAGGTTCGATAAAAAATCGCCATTGTGATTATTTTTTAGCGAATTAGATCATGGCAGGTTCGACTTGAGGTTAGGAACGTCGATTCGGCGTGAAGCATCTTGCGTGCTGCCACTTTTTTGCCATTTTGAGCACTGGGACTCTGTTTTTCGTTTTTTATTGCGGTGTTTCTAACCTCAAAGCGAAGGACGTGTGCTCGATATCTCGATTTGTGGGTTAGGCGCGCTCGTTTCGTATCCAGAGCTTCAAACGCGCGCCATTAGAGCAACCAATCACACATTGAGTTTCGATCATTTCGAGTTCGATATTGTTTTATGATAAAGCTCCTAGAAAAATCGTAAACCATTGTGATTGAATGAAAAAAAACTCAAATTAAGCCGAATTTTTTTTTTTTATGACAAGATCCTATGTATCGGTTTTCAAAGCAGTTAAAGAAAAAAGTATAAATAAAAAATCCTAATAGAGAACAAATACTACAATTCATAAATAAATTTAATTAATTCGATGAATTTCGTAAATTCATGAAAAACAAATTCTAAAATTCACGAATGAATTTGATTCGTCCAACAAATTCGAAAGGTCCTAAATAAAAATAATTAATTTTTATATCGACCGATCATATTTCGTTTATAGAAATGACGGCTAACGCAATTTTATAGATTTATAAGCATTCGATTTCTCGGAACGACGACAAATAAAAATAAAAAGTCCCAGCAATAATTATGCTGCATTATTATAAATTTCGACACAGTGTTTCGAGGGTCGCGATTACATCGAACGGTTCTTTTTTCTTTAGACTTTTATATCACCGAGAGAATAAAGTTATGCATTTTTTTTATTACATTTTTGATAGCGTTTCACGCGTGCGGTGCGAACTTGTCTGCCCGATTTCGCAACACGCTCGCTCGAACAATTTTAATTTGCCGTCTGTCGCGTTCGTTGGAACAATCATCGGCGACCTCGACCGTGAGTTCGGTCGTTCGTCGATTTATGCCAAATTCCTTATTCACGCGTCATCGATACTTTTACACGACAAAAGCCAGTTTTAAGCGACACAAAGAAGAAATCATCGATCCAAAAAAGTGTCACTGACTTATATCGAAACAAGAAGAACAGAAGATCAATGAAAAACGATGGATCAAAGTTCAAAGTAGCAGAAAAAAAACTCGCACTGAAAAAACTATCCGAATTATTAAAAAATTGAGTCGTCAGGCATAAAATGAAAGGGACTCTCAAAAGAGGGCAGCAATACTCGTAAAAAATATCAAATTTTTCAAAAGCTATCGACAACAATATAAAATATGTATAAATGTATAATGTAAAAATCGATAAAAAAAAGGAAGAAGAAAGTGTCGCAAAAAGCAGTGACATAGATTAGACATGGCACTATGAGATGATAAACGATAACATTTATGATCGTCGATGACTATCGATGTTTATAGCCGACGTTACGCCGTACTCTTTCACTCTCCTGCTCTATCATACAAGCATATCGTACGAGGTGAGAATTCATTACGAATATTTATGTACGTGCATTGAAAAAGGAAAAAACCGGTGAAAAATTTTAATGCATTATTTATTATTCCCCGATGCGGTAGACAATGTACAGACGTTTGGTGTCTTCGCGTCATTTATTTTTATTGCAGAGCCGCGAGCCGATCTGCCCTCTCTGAATTGGAGGCCTTTGCGCCAGTGCGAATATTGGAGTGTCCTTCTCAATTTCTTTTTTCTTCCATCATCTCATCATCGGCATTTTTTGGAAGAAAAGTACTCAATTAAATGTTTCGGAAAATTAAGAATATATTTGGCTATATTTGACCTATATTACCTAATTTTTTCATAGAAAAATATTCAGATCCGAGCGACTTATGTGCAGCCTTCGGAGGCGCAAAAAAAAGTTCCTCCATTGCTGACATGATTCGGGCCGATTGAGTAGCTGAAACCGAAATAGCAAAAAATGTCGTTCAACTGGAAGGTATTTCCTGTACAATGACGTAGGATTTTCGAAAAATATCAGAATCTACCAAAATGGCGTAGTTATGAAAAAAGTCTGTTTTCTTGCCTATAAAATGCTCGTTTTTTTTCAATGCCAAATCGTCAATTATCATCCAATCAAAAATATCCTACGTCATTGTAGAGTAAATGTATTCAAGAGTACTCAGTTCAAATTTCAAGTCAATCGGATAATTGCCCTTTGACAAGGGGACAGTACGGCAGTCGGATTTTTGTAATTTTTCGTACTCATGGTACGTGAAGTTCAGAGCTCGAATATTAATATCCCAAAGCAGTTCGACGCCATATTCAGAAATTTTCGAGAAAATTGACTTTGAAGTTTTCGAGCGCACTCTTATCCCACAAAGATGCAACGATATTCGAACCGGGCTCGTGGCGTACCCGGTAGCGCTCGAGTCTAGTAATCGCGGGGTCGCTGGTTCGAGTCTCACTTCGATTTTTTTTTTTTTTTTCATTTTTTTAAAATTCCTATACCTCCGTCATTTAAATATCCCGATAAATTTTTGTTGTATATAATCACATATTATTATATATAATTAATATAATATATCTATATATGTTTATATATGGACAAAATCCATATATAGTTATTTATGTATTTATTGTATCCAATTACATAAATCCATATTGTATTTATGTAATTATAATTAAAATCTTCAAAGAGAAATCTTCATGAACGTGAATGAAGTTTGTTTTCCGATCGATGTATTGAAAAAAAATTGCGAATGTAACAATGCAGCGTTTGTACGGTGTGCGAGATGCCGTGAAAATTAATGTTTTCCTTGTTTTTACGATGGTTATCACTCTGGCTCGTGTAACATTACACCCGATGTATAAAACAAACGAATACAGACCGAATAATAAAGTATTCAATTCCTTACCCGACGTTTTTCATTTTCATCCTAAAAATGTTGTTGGTTATAAATATTGATACTTGAAAATGTATGTTTATAATCAAGAGATAATTAAAAATATGACTTGCGTTTTTTCATTTAAAAAAATGAAAAAAAAAAAAAAAAAAAAAAAAAAAAATTCGAAGTGAGACTCGAACCAGCGACCCCGCGATTACTAGACTCGAGCGCTACCGGGTACGCCACGAGCCCGGTTCGAATATCGTTGCATCTTTGTGGGATAAGAGTGCGCTCGAAAACTTCAAAGTCAATTTTCTCGAAAATTTCTGAATATGGCGTCGAACTGCTTTGGGATATTAATATTCGAGCTCTGAACTTCGCGTACCATGAGTACGAAAAATTACAAAAATCCGACTGCCGTACTGTCCCCTTGTGAGTTACAATGTCAGCAAATTTGTAAAATCTCATTTCATATTCTTGAAAGTATAAAAATCTCATTTCATATTCTTGAAAGTATAAACTGTCAAAAAAGGCAAATAAAAATCGATTTTTTAAAAGTGTCACACTGGTATAGCCCCTTGCCCCTAGAATGGTACACTAATTTTGTTTGCCTTCTAAAGGCACACTGGGGCACAAATGTATCCCACGCGTTGGACCCGATTATCGGGGTTATAAATAGTGAATAAAATTTATGGATGCACATGTTTTTTTTTCTAACGAGAAAGACGGTACCATTAAAAAATTTCAGAAAATTCGAAAAGTGTGTCAAGGTTTGATCCGAAGAGAAACGAAAATGTCAAATTGGTAAAAATTGAGTACTTTTACAAAATTCGTGGGGCACGAATGTACCCCAGTGTGCCATTCTAGGGTTAATACGGCTGTGGACGCAACGGGACGTTAGAATATTTTTACTCTACAATGATATAGGCAGTGGCGTAGCGTGGGGGGGGGGGGGGGGGCAGAGGGGGCCATGGCCCCGGGCGGCGCAGATGTGGGGCGGCGGCGGCGGGCGGCACTCAGTTGCGAAAATAGGGAGGGGGGGGGGGCGGCAAATTTAGGGTTAGCCCCGGGCGGCAAAAATCCACGCTACGCCACTGGATATAGGATATATTTGATTGGAAGAAAATTGACGATTTGGCATTGAAAAAAACGACCATTTTATAGGCAAGAATGCAGACTTTTTTTTCATAACTACTCCATTTTGTTAGATTTTGATATTTTTCGAAAATCCTACGTCATTGTACAGGAAATACCTTCCAGTTGAACGACATTTTTTCCTATTTCGGTTTCAGCTACTCAATCGGCCGGAATCATGTCAGCGGTGGGGGATTACTTTTTTTTTTGCGCCTCCGAAGGCAGCGCATAAGTCGCTTGAATCTCAATATTTTTCTATGAAAAAATTATGTAATATAGGTCAAATATAGCCAAATATATTCGTAATTTTCCGAAACATTTGATTGAGTACGTTTCTTGAAAAAAATTCCCGAAAATCACCAAAATTTTCAGCGTTCACACTGGTATAGCCCCTTAAAACGAGGCTCCTTATCTCTGCTAACCTTTCTTCTGAGAGTCAAACGCATTGTAGTTATTGATATTATTATTATTTAATTATTATTGTTATTACTATTATTATTATTTTATTAGGTTAAGTATTATTATTTTTTTTTAATTTATTTTTAATATTATTTTTTATTTTTATTAAAAATAATTTTTAATATTAATATTTTATTATTTATTATTAATATTATTAATATTATTATTATTATTATTTGTTCTTAGTTTAACTGAAATTTAATTCAATACTCATTCTAGCATTAATTGTCAAATTGATTAAATGTCATGTATTTCGGCACGGTACTCTTAGCTAGAGTACGAAATAAACGGACGTTCTCTCTCTCTCTCTCTCTCCCTCTCTCTTACTCTCTTGGAACAAATGTCAACAAAAATCTCGCGAGACTTTTTATTCCATAAATTGCATTCGATTTATTTATGTTGTTTAATTCTTTTCGTTTTATAACCCCGTTTCGTATTTTTCCAAGGTCATTTCGATAAAACTTGGATTTCACCGACGACCGAGACGATTTCTTATCACTTCAAAGATTAGCGAGCAAGATTGGTGGTTCGTGATGCATGTGTATATATACACATATATATGGATTGGTGTATCGAAGTTTGCTCTTTACGTCACGATGTAACCGTGAGTGAGAATCGAGGTTTGCGTTGCTTGATTACGCTAAAATACCTGACCTTACTCACTTTTCGCGAAGCGCCTTGTAAATGCCTGCGAAATGTGACACACGCACGAGGTAGAAAGAGCGAAAGAACGAAAGAGCGCGGGAGCGAGCGAGAAGCAGAGAACAGTTTGCCGAGACACGTTACGAGGAGTCAACGCGCTCGTGAACATTCTGGCCTTGTCTCGTATTCCCCTTCCTCCCCCTCCCCGCCGTTTCACGTTTTGTCCCAATTTTATTTTATTGCGATTTAAAAAAATCGTTGTCTCACCAATCGTAGATTAGTTTTTGTTTGTTTAGAATTTTTAATTCACGTTTAATATTCAACATTTTTATTTAAATGTTAATATTAAATTCAAATGAACCGAAACTGGTGGATATGCGGCCACATTATGCAATAAAAAAAACTTTTTTCTCAATTCTCAAAAACATTTAGACTCGTGGATTAGGCAATAAAGGTAGAACGATTTATTCCAAATTTCAACAGAATCGGTCGATTAGTTTTTTAGCTATACGTCACGCCAGTTTTGAAAATGCAGGTTCAATTGAGAACGGTAATACGTAAAATCCCGCAAGGATATTGGAACTCAGGAAAATAATGGAATCCGCGTATTAAATTCAAATTTGAATTCAAATAAAAAAAATCAAATTCAAATTTAAATTTAAATAACAAAAAATCTTGCCTCGTCAATTAAAAATCGTTTTCCCTATAATTCTAAATTCAAATTCAAGAGTAAAAATTTGGATTCAAGATTTAAATAAAAATTCAATATTTAAATTAAAGTTAACTTTAAAACTTTTAGTTTGTATTTAAATTTAAATAAAACATTCTAACGACAACCAATTATTACGAATAATTTCCACGAATTTCTAACCGATAAGAAAAACTACCAGGAGTGAAAAAAACTACCAGGGACCTGGAGGTAACAGAGTTAAAAAAAATGTCTGCGCCTAATCCCCGACCGTAGGCGAGGACCTGTAGGTGAGATACACGGGTTCGAGAGCCTCGTATAAAAACTGGTCGTTGTAGACCCACGAAAAAAATGAGCTCGCACACGAGGGCAACGTCTGCACGGGTATACCACGGCCGAAAGTCGTACCTTTCGAACAATTCCGGTGTTTCGGAAGTGGGCATTACGAAGCTGCGCGTCGTCGTCCTCGGTCCTCAGATGCGAAATTAACGCCGAGACTGAACGTTGACGTGCCCCAAAGCAAGGAGCATACGCGTCTCTTGGCGGATATCTTTTTTTCAGCTGACTGCATATATATATATATATATATATGGGGCATTCCATACCAATTCGACCTGGGTCTAACCTTCGACCCCTCAAATATGGTTCCCGATTTTTCCCATCATTACTCTCACTCTATCAAGCAATTACAAATTTTTTCAGATTTTTCAAAATAAATTTGATCGCGTCATGAATTTTTGAATTTTTTTTTCGAACACCTCGATGGCCGTAATCGAGAAAATCTGAAAAAATTCCTAAAAATACAGTGTCAGATATAAAAAATGTTGGTGTAAAATTCATAATGTCTGGGCTTTTGCTTCAACCCGTTTTTTTAGCTTTTTGAGCAAAAAAAGATTTAAAAAATAAGAAGCAGAGGTCAATTTACTGTAGACTGTTTCTCGAAATTTTGTATGCATAATACCAGATTTTTTAAAAAATTTATCCGATTTTTCTAAAGTGTATTTTGTAATTTTCGATTTTTTTTTATCATGGTTGGCAAAAACCCTAATTAGGGGTTGAAGCAAAAGCCCAGACATTATGAATTTTACACCAACATTTTTTATATCTGACACTGTATTTTTGGGAATTTTTTCAGAATTTTCGATTACAGCCATCGAGGTGTTTAAAAAAAAATTCAAAAATTCATGACTGGGTCTGTCGAGGGTCAGACCCAGGTCCAATTGGTATGGAATGCCCCATATATATATATATATATATACACACACATATAAACACGGAGACGATTATAAGGTGGCCATGTGTTTTTAAGTGTCTTGCGCGGAAAGTTTGCGACAGAGAAAGATACAAGTTTTAAGGGGTCTTCTCACTTTAGACGCTAAAAAAGGCTATTTTCATGAATTTTTTTGACAGGTTTATATCATTCATATTGATATAAAAGTTGTTACACCAAATAAATACACTTTCGAAATACATAAAAAAAATTCTTTCATCTATTTATGTAACTCAAAGAAACTTTAGACGCGTTTTAAAAAAAAAAAAACGTTTTTCGACTTCTTGTTGATAAAATCCTCGAAACTACTGAACCGATTCTTATTAAATTTTAACCACATAATCCTTAAAACTATAGCTATGGCGCATAACAACGATTTTTAAAAATTTTGATCTTTTTTTTGCCAAAAACGGTGAAAAAACACGTTTTTTTGTTTTTTGTTTCCGAAAAATGTCCGCCATTTCGTTATTTTTGCATATATGAAAAATCGTCTGATATTCGCTAAAGCCATTAACATACTGAATCTAAAACCGTTTGCTTTTTTTTATTCGGATGATCCATCTCCGTGATTTCGTCAACAGCGGAACCTGCAATTTTTTTGGACATTTTTTTAACTACCATTTTCATCCGTAGATAGTGACTTAAATAATTTTTTTTCAAAAATGTATTTCGAAAGTGTATTTATTGAGCGTAACAACTTTTATATCAATATCTATAACATAAACCTATCAAACAAATGAATGAAAATAGCCTTTTTTAGCTTTTGAAGTGAGAAGAGACCTTAATGGTTTTTCAAGTCTTTTTCGAAAAAAATATTGCGTTTTTTGTTATGAGTAGGATTTGCCAGAAAAATCGAGCATTCTGACAAAAAATCAAGATTCCACTCTGAAGACAAATACGAAACACTCCCGAAAAACTTTTTTCGTGCATCCCGTCATCGAGAAACAAAATGATCAGAAGTGCATTTCAAAGTGCACGAATAGACTTTGATTCCACGTACGAAAAGTTTTTGAGGAGTGCATCGTATGATGTTGAAGTTTGCATCGTTGGAATGCAACGAAAATCAATTCTTTTTCATTTTTCGATTTTGTTTTCGCCTGTGAAAATCACGTAAGCGCTTTCACGTATTCTCATCAGAGATTTTTGCTCTTAATTTGCTACGAGAGAAGGCTTTGGATAAACATAAAAAAAAACAAAATGAAAAATGAAAAAAAAAATTGTTGCATTCCAAAGATGCAGTCTTCAACGCCTTTGTATCATATTCGAAATTTATATATCTCCATTCTGCTGAACACAAAATGGAATTTAATTTTTTTCTCAGAGGATTTGAAAAACTATTAAATATCATATTTTCTCGGTCGCGAAATTTCCGTGCCAGACACTTAAAAAATACATGGCCACCTTGTAACTGTCACCTTGTGTGTATACATATACATATACATACACACACACATATATATATATATAATTATATATATATATAATTATAAACGTTGGAAATGAGCGGCGAGAACGAGTGCCGGAGAGCAAGCGCGAGGAGCCTTAAGGGATAACACCACTTTAGCGGCAGAAAATAAGACCTAACTTTGACACTATATTTTTCGAGTATGAAAAAAGGAATACGATTTCTTTTGAGAGGGTTTATTTAACACATATTAAAGTATTAAAAAAACAATTATTATAATTTTCATACAAAACAACGGCGACAGAGCCCACCTCGAAAAACGTGTTTTTCACAAATAGCTTCACGAGAGGACGGTTTTCGGTTAGTGGTGTGAACTGTAGCTTATTCAGCATGTCTGAGCAACTGTTAAAACAACAAAATGCATTTTGCACATTCAACGATTTCTTTTTCTCAGTGTAAGAACTGGAACGAAAACGAAAAAAATATAATCCATATATCATCAGCTATGGGACAACGTAGGGATTTTTTAGATCAATATTTGAAAAAATGGCGCACTCTGAAAGAAACGAATCAATTTTTTTCCCAACAAATAAGCAGTAAATTGTTTATAAAAAAAAGTTTACATTTAATCAAAAAACGGCTACGTACTCCCATAGAGAATGTAATTGTGAAGCTACTATCAAAATTTCAGATCGATCCATGCAAAGGTGTTCGAGTAATCCGTCCTCCCAGTTTGAAAAAGTGATGCCGATAAAAACGCGTCAAAATCGGCGCTGCGTCAAAATCGATAATTGAGCGTTAAAAAATGAATCGATACAGGATCAATTGCATATTGTTTTTATGACCCCAAAATATGTTTTAAGCAAAAAGAACAATTTTTCCAAAATCCTAGAGTCGTGTTATCCCTTATATACGGTTGGACGTGTGGCGCCACTCGCGAGCGACGCTCCGCCGCGTGGCCACCTGGCGGCCGCGCGACGAACTGCCGCGTCTCTCGTCCTACCACTGATTACGAAATAATATTCCTTCTCTCGACGTCTCGTAACGAAAAAATAGGAATTCTCAGTTTCGAGTGTTATCACCGCTGCTCCCTTGAGGACTGCGAGAGTAGCTGAATAACAAACGGAGCTCGTAAATTTCGAGCGCAAAGAAAAATAAATGAGTACAAGCCAGGGCGATCATCTACCGGAGCCAGATGGTTCGCAGGAAATGCTCCTCGGCGACACTCGGAGCTTCTCCACGTCAGCTGTTTTATTCGACATATTCGGGACGAAAAATGAATATGTTGATTTTCACTTATTTTTTTATATTACCGGGGAAAGTTGCCGATTTACGAAGGAAATCGAAACACGCAAGGAAGAGCGCCCCGGCTACGCGCCAGGGTATTTGCCAATTTCGCCCGAGTGTACGTACTCTGGATGTATACATAGTATGTCCATAACTATAACCTGCACGAGTTGCACTTGCGAGAGAAAGACTTGGGCGGCTGCAATGAGAGAGAGTGCAAGAAAAAGAGAGAGCGAGAGAGAGAAAGGGGGGGGATCTTGAGCGTCGAGGCGTTTGCAGTAAAATAATCGCTCAAGGTCCGCGGTGGCGTTGCACCCGGCCGTGGCCAGGGCTGCCAACAACCGCACTGTTTACATCGCCCATACGCGTATATATATGTATACAGGGTCGCTCGAAAAGTGACGTGCAAAAGAAAAATGTAGACGCCTCGTATCAATACCCATTCGAATCACCTTCATGCGTGTTCTACTTTTACTTTTCGAGACAAAAGCATTTTTTAAAAATTTCGAACTTTCACACGTTCTCATTTATTTTTCCCTTTGTGTGTGTATTTTTTTCTTCCGAGTTCCAACGTCCTGGATTGGGGTTACTTTGATGAAAACTTTGTTTGGTTTTTAAATTCAAACTACGAAGTTCCCGAACGCGACCGAAAGTTTTTTTTTTACGGTCGGCAAGCCTGAATGTCTCTGATGTCATCACTCAGCCGCAGCACGAGCGAACGGGTTTAAGTGACCGTGAAAATATAAGAAACGTAACTAAGTATTCAAACTATTCTTTATGCTCGAATAACTTAACGCGGTCCTCTAGTTTCTCGGCTGTTTTTTCCGGCTTCTTCAATAATTTTTTACGGGCAAAGCATCAAAATAATCAATCTCATTGTTTTTGCATAATCTTTATTAACATTTAAATAAGCTTTACAAATTTTTTGAAGTCAAAATATATAATAGAATAAACGTTATAGTGGCCGACAGGAAGACATCAAGTAAAAGAGGTGCTCGACGGTGACCAAGATTGCGGCTGTTCTGCTTATCTGAAATCAAAAAACCAAACGGCATTTTAATCTTCATATTTAAGACTAGCGATTGAACTAGAGTGAATTCTAAATTACAAAAATTGACTTTTTTATACACTTTTGAAAATTACATTCTATTTTTTACTCATTTTTTCTTAAGTTTTTCGCTCGTACAAAAAAAAACTATCGAAGCAATCGTGATAATCCTAGTTCAATCGCTGGCTTATAACATATTAAAGATGCTGTATAAATTTGAACAAGATCGGTGCAGTAGTTTCTGAAATATCGTGGTCACCGTTTCGAAAAATGGTGTTTCGAGAAAAACACGTTTGAAAGTATACCTACTCCGTATACCTGCTCCGTTCCAGGGCCGTAACTTGTGAACCACTTCGAATATCGAAAAATCCTTTGGCACACATTTTCTACACATGTTGTAGATGTGATTTATGAAAAAAATCGATTTTTTCGACCCGAGAAACTAGAGGACCGCCTTAAAAAATAAGTTGAGTGTTGCAATGACATGTTTTTGGTAACAATTACCTTGTCAGGTGTTTATTAAACTACACCATGATGCTTTGTTGTGCGGCATAACCTCAAAAACATATTTTACGGGTGACAGTTGCTCCGTTGGGGTGTCTTTGATCGCTTCGACACAGTATCATTGATCATTGATAAATTTCACTCCACTCGTCGTCTTCGTTGCTACACTGAGAAAAAAGAATCGTTGAATGTGCAAAATGCATTTTGTTGTCTCGAAATTTTGTTGTTTTAACAGTTGCTCGGACATGCTAAATAAGCTACAGTTCACACCGCTATACTATTGTACCACCAACGATACTGTTTTGTTATGCCAATCAAAAATCAAGTTGAACGTATCTAAAGATACAATTTGTTATCCAACTGAATTTTGGATGTACGAACGAATTTTTTTTTTTTAGTGTAGTCTCGGAGTATTCTCAGGGGTTTTCGTCTTTTGATATTTTTTAAATTGTAGGTTGAGAAATGTTCCTAATGCATTCGTTACATTACATCGCGTGTATCGTGAACGTCTTGCCCATCTAACCGCACGTAAAGTTACATAGATTAACCTATTTTTTATCTTTGGTGTTTTGTAATGAAAAAAACCTAAAAAAAAATCGCAAAGGCTCAGTATTTTTTTTTTCAAATTTTATCTGGGATTGTGTTTAACGCTCCAATCTCCTTGAGCTACACTCATTTGAACTTTAGTGACTGGTCCTATCGAGCCTATTTATTAAATTTTTGATGGAAATCTGAGGCATCGACGTTAGTTTTCAGTTGGTCGTTTATTTATTGCTAAACAGTGCACTTCGTACCGATAGCACGATAGATCTAGATTTTCCTTTTGAACGTCACTTTTTGGGCTACACACACACACACACGCACACACGCGCGCACACACGCGCGCGCGCACACACACACACACACACACACGCGCGCGCGCGCGCGCGCACACACATGGGTGTTTCTTTCCTAATTGGAAAATTGATGTCCCCGGCAAATTTTATGTATCTAAAGTTATTAAGGGGTTACCCCCACTTGCGATTTTCAAAAAATCGATTTTTTTATTGCATTTTTTTGAAGTATAAGTATCCGGACCCATACTCCTGTATGGGCCCGGAATAGATAACTCTATGTAAGTTTACAAAAAAAAATATTTTCTTCGTGTAAACTGAAATTGAAACTTTAAACGCGTTTTTCTCAAAATGGCATTTCTGAAGTCGGTGGCCAAGATTACTCGAACACTAATGAACCGATCTTCTTGAAATTTTGCAGGCTTATTTAATACATAAAAATGTAGTCTTTAATCGTTTGATTTTTTTTTCGAAAAAAATGGCCGTTTTATAGCCAAAAAACGGCCGTTTTTGTCGTTAAAATCGAACCATTAACTTGGACTGTCCGCCATTTTGTGAAAAATGAATATTTTTTAAAATCCTTCGATTAAAGACTAGTTTATACTTATATTTGACTAAATCCATCCGCATTTTTTTTTTCAGATGATCCACTTCAGCGCAATGTTGGTCACCGCAAACCGTGTATATAAAAACATTATTTCATTGACGGCCATTTTCCACTAAACAATGTAATATTTTTCAATAAAAAAATGACTGAAAGTTCTTCAAGATGTGTTCTTTAAGGTAGTACCTCCACAGAAGAGTTGAATTAAGAAATGGTTGAAATTTGACATATATGTTATTCAATACATTATCCAAACATCTGTGCAATTTGAATAAGTTTGACCACCCCAAACCTGAGATATTTACACTTAAAGTTGGCTTGGTTTACACGCAACAAATGCGTTATGATTGGCAAACAGAGCATCATTAATTTTACCGTCAAAACTAAAATTAAGAAATTGATAAAAAACGAGGATAAGCTAGAGTAAGATATCACGAATAATGTGAAAAAAAATGAGAATGATTCACCATCTAGTTTCCAAGATATAACCATGAAAAGCCCTCACAATTTTGGTGCAAAGCCTGGCAAAGCCTGGCAAAGCCTGGAAAAAAAACAATTGGGGCAAAGCTTGGACAGTCCCGGCAAAAAGTTTACTGGCAATGGTAGATCAAAAACACAATATAAAATATATTTTACGGCAATAAATGATATCCATCGTATTAGCTACTAGTACCGAGTCAACATTGCGTAGTTTTTAATTTTATTTATTACTAATTAAACCAATTATCAATCTTTTGAACATGAACATGGTATGTAAACTTTTGGTTGAGATTTTCGCAGAGGAACTACCTTAAGATGGTATATTGATCAATTAAAAAAGTTTTGTAGTTTTCTTTAAAAAAAGTCATGAAAAAGGCCTTTTTTTTGCGCTACAAGTAGGGGTCATGCCTTAATTACTGAGTTGTATCTGTGTAAAACACAGTCCCCTGTCGTGTCCCATTTCCAGAATTACAAGATTCACGACTAATATTTATTTTAGGTATATTGCGTATTTGCTACGTCTCTGTTCATACCTTCATATGTTATCGCCCTCTCCGTTTTTACCAAACAAAAATATCCATACAACAAACCCAAACAAACCCAAACCTAAAAACTATTGCGTATTGCTAAAAATCCCTTTCGGGTTTGTCTTAAAATATTAAAAGGAAGGTTTGTGCTAAATTTCAGCTCGATCAGGTGGTCGGAAGTTTACCATTAAAATGTCCCATTCTATATAAAAAAGTAGAGTTGACCTTCACTGTGGGTCAGCGCCTCCACCGAAATAAACCAAATTGGTCGCGTTTGATGGTACATTTTTTTGTCACGTCGACAATTACCGAGCTATTTCGGGTGGCATATATATATATATATATATATATATATTAGGGTGATTCGTTTCAGGGTAACTTTTTTTTTCTGAGCCATCGTGCCCGAAAACCTTTAGTTGGTACCCAAAAACGAAGTTTCGTGAAAGGGGGGTGTTGTCAAAAAGTATTTAGAGGTCGCGAATCAAAATTGAAGGTTTGCCATTTGATTAACATTGAAAAAAATGTTTTTCTCATTATTAGTGTTACCATCCCGCGAATTTTGATATCGCGATATTTTCCAAGTGGGTTCTCATAGGAAATATGATACTTTACAATAAAGTTCATTGAGCCCTGTCCGTAAATTCAACCGTTTCAGCGGTATCATTATTTCAAGTGAATATTGTATGAAAATATCTATTCAAACGGCTGTAACGCCTAAGCTATTAGATATATCGAAAAAAATTCAGATGAGAACTTTGTAGAGAAAGTAATTTTCTACAAAAAAGTCTTATAAGCTGAGCCCGAAAATTCAACTCTTTCTCAGCTATAGGTGGATGAAGTAAAATAAATAGATTTTTTTTTAAACAAAAACAAATTTATTTATTTTACTTCATCCACCTATAGCTGAGAAAGAGTTGAATTTTAGTAAAATAAATAGATTTTTTTTTAAACAAAAACAAATCTATTTATTTTACTTCATCCACCTATAGCTGAGAAAGAGTTGAATTTTCGGGCTCGGCTTATAAGACTTTTTTGTAGAAAATTACTTTCTCTACAAAGTTCTCATCTGAATTTTTTTCGATATATCTAATAGCTTAGGCGTTACAGCCGTTTGAATAGATATTTTCATACAATATTCACTTCAAATAATGATACCGCTGAAACGGTTGAATTTACGGACAGGGCTCAATGAACTTTATTGTAAAGTATCATATTTCCTATGAGAACCCACTTGGAAAATATCGCGATATCAAAATTCGCGGGATGGTAACACTAATAATGAGAAAAACATTTTTTTCAATGTTAATCAAATGGCAAACCTTCAATTTTGATTCGCGACCTCTAAATATTTTTTGACAACACCCCCCTTTCACGAAACTTCGTTTTTGGGTACCAGCTAAAGGTTTTCGGGCACGATGGGTCAGAAAAAAAAGGTACCCTGAAACGAATGACCCTAATATATATATATATAAGGGAAGGACCTTGTGTGTAACCCTGAAGGGGTATACCTGGAATAATAAAATTATTACTATATGAAATATTGAATATTATAATAACATTGTATAATTTTATTGATTAGAATTTGTATAATTCAACGAGATGTATTTTTTTCATGACGATTTTGGAGTTTTGCTTGTCGTAGCCAAAAAATGCCTCTTCTGCTAATTATGATTTCACGTGGGGAATTGCGAGGTTTTTTTTTCGTCACGCTCGAAGGGAGACTCAAGCAAGAGTTTGTTGATGAAAACCTACAAAATGTCTGGTCTTATCTTCCTCTTCATCCTCTCGTCTGTCGTTCTCTCGTTCAATTTTTTTCTCGTTGAAAGACGCATCCATGTCGCGCACTATCTTAAGATTCGCGGATATCGCGGGGTCTTCGAGGAATCTTCACCTTGCAGTAGCCCCGTTCCGTTGAGATGCCACGGTATTCATATTAATTAAGTGTTGCCACCCGACGGACGCATATTGCGCATACATGAGCTCGAACTTAAACGAAGATATATCACGGATCAAGGGAACGTCTGCACTTTAACATTCAATGCTTCGCAGAGCATTTGCCTGACGAATGCATTGTCTTTCTAGTATTTTAAAAATAATTTATTATTTCGCTTAATTTAGTTTTGCGCAATTATTTGTCATAATTTTTTTTTCCGTCGAATACCCCTTAAATCGTTTCGGACACTCGATTCGTAAACTAATTGGACACGGCCAACGCATTGATAAACCAATCAAGAGGCCTCGTCAAACGCATTTATTTATTATCATTTTTTCCATACTTGAGAGAATCATTATTTGTATTTTTGGTTACTTTAATTTCGCGCGATTACTTTGCGTAATTTTTTTTTTCGGCGCATGCCCCTTAAATTGTTTTGGATACTCGATTCGCAAACTACTTGAACGCGGTTGACGCGTTCCTATAATTTTTCAGTAATGATGAGACACTGAAGTTTTTTCGATTATATATAAGAATAGCTATAGAAGTACGTAGCATTTTTTTTGATATATTGTTTTTTTGTCAAAATGGCGCCTTTCTAAAATAAAAACGATAAAATGCCATGAGAAA
Organism: Ophion slaviceki; assembly: GCA_944452715.1. Taxonomy (NCBI): domain Eukaryota; kingdom Metazoa; phylum Arthropoda; class Insecta; order Hymenoptera; family Ichneumonidae; genus Ophion; species Ophion slaviceki. The sequence goes on from OX101789.1 coordinate 2,300,092, forward strand.
ATCGTCAGAACATTGTTTATAAAAAAGGAAGTATGCAATATAATTAAAAATCTTACGTAGTGCCTTGGAAAATGTAATTCTAAACATACAGTTTAAATTTCAAGCGAATCGGTTGAAATTGGTTTGACGTATGAGTCCGACCGACTTGCAAAATGTGGTTTCGAGACAAACGCGTTTAAAGTTAATAAAAAGTCACGACATGAATAATGTTACAATACCTTTAATCTTCAACAATCTTCGAAAATCCAGTACTTAGAGATTTTTCACACTCATAATATTTTGGAATGTAATTTTATAGGTATTAAGGTACCTGTTCAACAAAAAATATTGATTTTTGGGAAATCCCAGAGTGGCCTATGCCCTCAAGAAGTCTTCGAAAATGATTTTATTTATATTATTGTTTTTGCCGTCACTTTAGAAATCTTCATTCGCATTCATTATTTGTATATTACTTTCGTTTATTACAATTTACTATATGTATATTACTTCAATTTATTATTGATTTTTCCATCACTTTAGCAATCATCATTAGCATTTTTCTTTAATTTAATTTAGCGCAGTTATTTATCGTATTTTTTGTTTGTTTTGGCTAATACCCCTCAAATGGTCCCGGGCGCTCGATGCGTAAACTAATTGGACGCGGTTAACGCATTAATTAACCACTTAAGAGGCCACCGCAAACGGAGCGCGGTGTTCGCATAGATAGCCGTACAATTTAAATGGCTCGCGCGATTGCTAGTGAATTCATAAAAATGCCGGCGATTTATCGATCGATCTTAAAGAGACGAAACTACCGGGATGTCCTCGGTAATACCTCCTTGGTTCATGTACCTTAAATTTCCTTCTCGAGTGCACCGATCCACTGCGTATACTAATTACACAGTCTTCACGCAGTAATTAACCGTTTAGGATACGACGCACGAGGACGCGCGCGCGTGTGTGTGTATGTACACACACATCTATATATATATATACGTGAACACATCCATGGGATCAAGCTACACACCGGGTGTCCCTTTTCAACTCGTCATTCCCAATTTTCAAAGAGTATCAGCGTTGAAGTGTCCTCTCTTCACTTGTGACTCGTGACGAGTCCTAAGAGCTTTGCTTTTCCGTGACAAAATTGCATTATTAACCCCTTAGCAGTCAGGCGAAAATGAGATTTTCGTGACGGTTTGGTGTCGGAAAAAAAAATTCATACATGTATCCTATAATTTCAGTTATACGGTTTTTGACGTTGCTGAATCTGAATCTAAAATCAGATTTCCAAAATTCAAAATGGCAGATGCAATATAGCGGTGGCAAATTCGAAAAATGGTTTCATTCCGACGAAACTAACTATCTTATAACTTTCGAGGTCGCTGAATCCGAATCTGAAATCGAAATTTCAGTTTTTATTTGAATTTGAGCGCCTAAATGCGAGAAAATATCTACAATTTTGAATTTTAGTAATCCGATTGCAGAATCGGATTCAGTGACCTCAAAAACCATCACATACTCACTTTCGTAGGAATCAAACTACTTTTCGAATTTGCGTCCGCCATATTGGATCTGCCATTTCGAATTTTGAAAATCCGATTTCAGATTCGGATTCAGCGACCTGAAAAACCATCACATACTCACTTTCGTCGGAATCAAACTATTTTTAGAATTTGCATCTCCCATTTTGAATTTTGGAAATCCGATTTCAGATTCGGATTCAGCGACCTCAAAAACCATCACATACTCACTTTCGTCGAAATCAAACTACTTTTCGAGTTTGCGTCCGCCATATTGGATCCGCCATTTTGAATTTTGGAAATCCGATTTCAGATTCGGATTCAGCAACCTCGAAAACTATGAGGCACTTACTTTTGTCGGAACCAAACTATTTTTAGAATTTGCATCTGCCATTTTGAATTTTGGAATTCCGATTTCAGATTCGGATTCAGCGACCTCAAAAACCATCACATACTCACTTTCGTCGAAATCAAACTACTGTTCGAATTTGCGTCCGCCATATTGGATCCGCCATTTTGAATTTTGGAAATCCGATTTCAGATTCTGATTCAGCAACCTCGAAAACTACGAGGCACTTACTTTCGTCGGAATCAAACTATTTTTAGAATTTGCATCTGCCATTTTGAATTTTGGAATTCCGATTTCAGATTCGGATTCAGCGACCTCAAAAACCATCACATACTCACTTTCGTAGGAATCAAACTACTTTTCGAATTTGCGTCCGCCATATTGGATCTGCCATATCGAATTTTGAAAATCCGATTTCAGATTCGGATTCAGCAACCTCGAAAACTACGAGGCACTTATTTTCGTCGAAATCAAACTACTTTTAGAATTTGCATCTACCATTTTGAATTTTGGAAATCCGATTTCAGATTCGGATTCAGCGATGTCAAAAACCACCACATACTCACTTTCGTAGGAATCAAACTACTTTTGGAATTTGCGTCCGCCATATTGGATCTGCCATTTCGAATTTTGAAAATCCGATTTCAGATTCGGATTCAGCAACCTCGAAAACTACCAGGCACTTAGTTTCGTCGGAATCAAACTTTTTTTAGAATTTGCATCTGCCATTTTGAATTTTTGAAATCCGATTTCAGATTCGGATTCATCGACCTCAAAAACCATCACGTACTCACTTTCGTCGGAATCAAACTACTTTTCGAATTTGCGTCCGCCATATTGGATCTGCCATTTCGAATTTTGAAAATCCGATTTCAGATTCGGATTCAGCAACCTCGAAAACTGCAAGGCACTTACTTTCGTCGGAATCAAACTATTTTTAGAATTTGCATCCGCCATTTTGAATTTTGGAAATCCGATTTCAGATTCGGATTTAGCGACCTCGAAAACGACGATTTACCAAATTACAGTCAAATCGATGTAGCAAAAACATGTGTTTCTTTAAATGCTCATATCATGACACAAAAGTGTCACGACTTTTTTCTGCCCATATGTGTTACTGACAATCAAGGGGTTTAACGGTAGTCAGGTTGACTTGGAAGAGTCGTGTGCCGAGTGACCTTGAAATGCGTGCAGGCTCTTTGGCTACCGCAGAGATTCCAAGTCGCGTTCGTGAGGTCTGCAAATTCAACGTGAATTTTTTCATCGTCCGCCAAGTCAGGGATGCCAATCTGGGTGAAGTGGGGCACCCTGTAGATTGGCGTGTACACGCGTGTGTATATCTGTACGTGAGGGGCACTGCGGAGCTGATTAAGGATATATAGGGACGTCCCGAGGGTTACTGTACATACGGGAGGGCTAACGTCGATATCTCGTCGAAGGATCGAACATCGCCACAACACCCGTGGAACTCAGAAACGGAGAGAGAGGAAGGCAAAGAGAGACTGCTGCATGGAGCACCCACAGTGAGAGGAGAGCGAGTCGGGCAGCAGGAAGAAGCTGCTTGCGTTTGTCCCTCGTCGTTTTACAATCCACGGAACCCCTTCTCCCTCCCTTCTTTCCGTTCTCTATCTCTCTTTTTCTCTGCCCCCTTAAGTCTCCGACAGATCGCGAGAGCGAAACTCTTCGCTGGCGGTACATCTACCTCGATCGCTCGCTCTCGTCGATTTTTTACAACCAGAACTCGGCTGCGGCACTGTATATATATGTTTCTTCCTGCCCCCCTCACCCGCCGCCCTGTCCCACACACGGGGCGGCACATGGCCGGATGATACGGTGATTGTCCGTCCAAGATAATCCTTAGGATGTGACGCGGTCCGGTGGAAAATAGGCGTAGCTCTTGGTTTCCCCGGTGATGACCGGAACGGACGGACCGATTCTCTACGTCGAGCCGCGTGTGACTCCCCCAATTCTCAGGTCAGCTTCCATCTGTATTCAAATCTTGAGAGGCTTCGACCGACTTGGAGTGGTTGGGGTTGAACTAAAGTCGGGGTTGAGTCGTATCGCGGTGGAGTCAAAATTTGAATGGGCCTGGGTCTTGTCCCGGCACGAGTTGGGTAATTCCTAATACGTCACGTCACGAATTCAGTTCTAGGATATATCAAGTGAGGAAGCTAAGTCTAGGACACGGCACGAATCTAAGTCTCGGACATGCCATGTTAAGAGTCTAAGTCCAGGGCACGTCACGTCACGTGTGTAAGTCTAGGGCAAGTCATGTCAAGAGTCTAAGTTTACAACATGCGAAAAGTCAGAGTCAGAGAAGATGTCAGAGTCTAAGTTTACGACATGCGAAAAGTGGCTAATACGTCAAGTCACGAATCCAGTTCTAGGATATATCAAGTGAGGAAGCTAAGTCTAGAATATGTCGTGTTATGAGTCTAAGTCTACGACATGTCATCTAGGACATGAGTCTAGGACATGAATCTAAGTCTAGGACATGTCATGTCATGAGTGTAAGTCTCGAATATGTCATGTCATGAGTTTCACTCTAGGGCACAGCACGAGTCGAAGTCTACGATATGTCATGTCAGGAGTGTAAGTCTAGAGCAAGTCATGTCAAGAGTTTAAGTTTAGTACACGCAAAAAGTCTAAGTCCAAATATCATGTCATGAGTCCAAGTCCAAATATGTCATGTCATGAATGCTAGAATTAATTACGTCGTGCGATAATTCTAAGTATGTTCTGCCAAAAACCGAAGCCTAAATCATGTCATAAGTCGGGATGTAGGAAATGTCACAAATCTAAATTTGCAATATGCCATACGTCCAAGTGAAACGTGCAATGTCACGAGTGAGAGTCCAAATATATCGTGTCACAAATGCAAGAATAAATAACGTCATGTCATAAGTCCAAGTATATCATTTCAAGCATGTCGAAGTTCAAACCATGTGTTCTAAATAAGGCTGTTCTAATAAATCACGTGTTCTAAATAAAATAGCTTGTGATCTTTTCGCTAAGTAAAATGATCTTGATGAAAATGTTCAGCCCACTCGAACATCAGAACGATGTGGGCCGACCTCGTGCAAACAGGAAAATGAAAACTGGGCGTTGCAGCGTGTTGAATGCGCTTCTGTTCCTTTAAAATGCTGGTGGTTCAAATCGGTAGGACCAAACTCTCACCGACTCCTCCACTCTTGTTCGGTCCCGCGATGTTCGGGCCGCCGCTGGTGAAGGAGGAGAACTCGTCAGGTAGGTACTTCTCAGGTAGTAAGACCAGCGGGAAGGACTATTATATTGCTCACTTTGGTCGCAGTATAAGCGCAGCGTGTGTGCGTGTGTGTCTGCCTTACCAGTTGGCTATGCGATCGCACCAACGGACTTGTGGGTGGCCCACGGGGTCTCTGCTCGTTCTTAAATGCGATGCAGATGCACCAGGCGCAACTCGTCTTCGTCCCGATTTCTGTGCTTCCTTCCTGCGATCTTTCGGCGCTCGTGCTAGTTCCGCTTATCACGCTAGTACCTCTTTGATGCGAATGGTCCATTTCCCAAGTTTGGAGCAACTGGTGGGAAGCGGACAAGTCTTGCTTGGAACGACGGCCTGGCCGAGATGGGGGTACTAGGAGAGCTGCTGCAGCTGGAAAAGCTTGGCAGCTTTCCAATTCTGGAAGAGATGGACAAGCCTGATTACGTGGAGATATTTGAGTTTTTGGGTTAGAGATGCAGGAAGAGGAGCTTGATGACTTGGAGATGTTTGAGTTTTTCGGTTAGAGACGCAGGAAGAGGAACTTGATAACTCGAACACGTTGAAGGAGATGGACGAGTTTGGTCACTTGAAGATGAAGAAAGAGATAGAGGAGCTTGATGATCTGGAGATGCAAGAAGAACAGCCCGACAAAATGGAGATGTTGAAGGAAATAGAGGTTTAATGACAATGAAATTTTGCAGGAGCTTGATGACTTAGATATGCAGAAAGGGCTACAGGAGCTGACTAACTTGGCGACGTTGAAAGAGATGGAGGAGTTTGATGACTGGGAGACATTGGAAGACATGAAGGAGCTCAATGATCTGGAGATTTCGGAAAAGCAGCCCGATAATTTGGTGATGTTGAAGCAGATGGAGGAGTTTGATGACTTGGATACATTAGAGGAGATGATGGAGCTTTGATGACGTGGCGGTTATGGAAGAGACGGAGAAGCTTGGTGACCCCGGGGAGCTGGAACAGACGCAAAGGCTTTGATGACTCGAAGAACCTGAAAGAGATGAAGAACATCGGCTGGCTGGATGAACTGCTGGGGTTGTTGGAGCAAATGAAGGATGTAGCTGCTAGAGCTGTAGGAACTACTTGTACAGCTGAGTAAGCTCGTGGATATGGAGAATCCGTAGAAGCTGTTGGAGCCACCACAGCTAGTAACGAAGATGATGCATCTGTAGTAGAGGGCTGGAAGAGCCGGCGAATCTGGAAGAGCTCGAAGAACGAAGCTCTCGATGCTTCGTACTCTCGTTCTGAAGTATATACCGTGGTACGTAATAAGTAAGGAAAATGGTGTACGCGACGGGAGTGCGGGAGACTCGGCCGTAACTCCGGGTATGACGCGCATTCGCTTGAAGCCGCGTGTATCCAAGTAAGTAAGTAGGTATAACCCAGTGAGTTGTAGTACCACAAGTCTCTCCCGCTCTTCACCCTTCCTCTTTTCCTCTGGCCTCTCTTGCGCTTCGAGCGGCCAACGTATCCATCTTTCTCTTTCAGTCATTCGGTGGATCGTTCCGTATATGCACTGCTCTCCTAAAAGATTTGCATGCCAAACTACCATTAAACCCGTTGCAGCGGTGTGTCGAGGTGACTTTTGTACGGATATTTTTAGTGTTTTGTCCTTCGGTCTGCTCGAGAGCATACTGGGGGTTCAAGGCCTCGTGGAGGCGCTCATCGCCCGAGTAGATTCTCCCTCTTTCTCTCTGGCAATTTCCTCCGCACCAACCGATTCCAGCTTCCCTCGTGGTACCGCAGCCCAAGAACCCACTCAGACCTGTGATCATCCACCAAACGGTTCCAGCATTGATGGATCATCCAGGTGATCATCCATCGGCGATTGCCTGGATCAGAAACGAGGTGCAAACTGATGATTCACCAATTCCTTCGAGCGCTTTGGGCCTGCTAAAGTCACCAAACGGCCCCGAAGTCAGATCAAAATCCCTCACAGGCTGTTGACTCATGTCCCCAAGCTTGGAATGTCTTTCTCTTGACCTTGGCGTTCCTCGGCTCGGCGTTTGGTGACAGCGGCTTCCAGTTGCTGTTGTCTATCGATCAGGGGGGCAAAAGGGCCATGAGGTCACGCTGACCGATGGCGTCGCATTCATCCAAGGGGTTTTGAGTCTGGACTCAATGGGACCGAGTCTCCGAGAGGTGACTAAATTCATGAACGACCAAGGGCAGCTTGTTCGCTCTTGGTACCAGTAAATTCAGCTGAATCATCGCCCGCTTCGGAATCGCGGACAACGCGGATGCGACTGCGGATGCAAAGAGGGCCCCGGAACGCAGCTAAGTTCTGCCGGCTTACCGAGAGATGCGAGAGACCCCCTCTCTCCATGCAAGAACGAAGAAGAAGAAAAAAACGAAGTTTATGATCTTGGCGTACGAAGGCAAAGCTTCCAACACGCCTACGTCACAAAGTGAATAAGTGTGCGGGGGGTTCGAGGTCCCTGGTATCCTCCTCTCGACTAAGTTGATCTCCCGTGCCTGGAAGGAGAGCGAGGATAGGAAGATGTTTGAAATTGAGAAAGAAAATGGAAAATGAGCAGTTGTCACTAGTGCACGACGGTAAACATGATAATGAAATAGGATCGGGTTTGTTTGCGTTCGGTTTGGGTTTGTTTGGGCTCGACAGCAATAAAGATGCGGATATTCTGGGCGATGTCAATGCCAGGCGATCACTTGTATACGATGCAACCGTTTGCTCGCCGAAGATATCGTCCTCTTCGACCTTGGTTGGGCGACAGCATGTGACCGTCGGAGAGCCACCGATATCGAAACCGGTAGCTGCTACTGCATCCTCCGAGGCGATTTTAAGAGGATATTCGCTCCCACCTGAGACGTTCCGTTGAACGTGGGAGAACGAGGTTCGACCTTTTTTTCGAGTTCGTCCGCTGGCCAGTGGTAGAGTACGGGAGTTCGAACTCCGGGCTTCGATCGGCCCATAAAATTGCGAGCGGTAAGTGGCCCTGCTGCTTGTGTAGGTCGATATCGAGATTAGGTAACGTACTAGGGTTAAAAAAATAAAGATGACAGGTGCAACATCACTCGATTACGTCAAACGGAAAAAATTGGGGTAGGGATGGAACTTCTCGTTGCAAAATGCGAAGCTGAAGGGTTTTATTTTTGAATCTTTGTTATTTTGCAGTTGCAGTACTGAAAAAGTAAATCCCTAGATACTTTTTGGAGACTGGGCACGATTGTCCAAAGATCCCAAGTTGCTTTTTGAGGATCGGGCATGATCTTGGGAAAGAAAATTCCTAGACACTTTTTGGGGACTAGGCATGATCAGCGTAAAAAACTAATACCTAGGCTCTTCCTGGGGACTGGGCGCGATCACGTAATTTATCATCTCAGAGAGCAACTTCCTAGTTATTCTTTGGCCACTAGGCATGGTCGCCGAAAAAGTAAATGCCTAGGTACTTTTTGGATACTGGGCACGGTTGTCGAACAATCACTAGTTACATTTTGAGAACTGGGCATAATGGCAGAAAAGAAGATCCGTAGTGACTTTTCACCGTCTGGACGCGACCGGGAGAGAGAAGATCTGTACTTGCTATTCGGGGAATGGGCAGGATTATCAAAAAACGTAACTCCCTGGTTACTTTTTCGTAGCTGGCCGTGATCGCCAAGAAAGTTGATCCCTTGTTGCCTTCGGGTAACTGAGCACCATCACTGATGTGAATTCCTATTGTCTTTTTGTCGACTGGGCACGATCGCGAAGAAAGTAAATCCCTGGTTACTTTTTGGTGACTGAGTCAGGGTCGCGAAACAAAAAATCTCTAATTATTTTTCGGTGACTCAGTCACGGTCTCGAAAGAAAGATCACTAGTTACTTTTTGGTGACTCAGTCACGGTCTCGAAAGAAAAAACACTAGTTATTTTTTGGTGACTTAGTCACGGTCTCGAAAGAAAAATCACTAGTAACTATTTGGAGACTCCGTCATGGTCCCAAAAGAAAAATCCCTAGTTACTTTTTGATGACTGGCCCTTGAACCCGAAAAAATCCGCAGTTATTTTGGTGACTGGGTCAGGATCCTGACACAAAAATCACTAGTTACTTTTTGGTGACTTAGTCACGGCCTTGAAAGAAAATCACTAGTTCCTTTTTGATGACTTATTCACGGTCTCGACAGAAAAAAACACTAGTTATTTTTAGTGACTTAGTCACGGACTCGAAGGAAAAATCACTAGTAACTTTTTGGTGGCTTAGTCACGGTCTCGAAAGAAAAATCACTACTAACTACTTGGAGACTCAGTCATGGTCCCAAAAGAAAAAAATCCCTAGTTACTTTTTGCTGACTGGCCCATGAACCAGAAAAAATCCCCAGTTATTTTGGCGACTGAGTCAGGATCCTGAAACAAAAATCACTGGTTACTTTTTGGTGACCGGGTCATGGTTCCGGGACAAAAAATCCCCAGTGACTTTTTGATCGCTGGATCATGGTCGCAAAATAAAAATGCCCAGTGACATTTTGGTAAAATGGCCATTATTGCGAAACGTCACAGTATCAAGGGCGCTTTTTCCAGCGTCTTTACTAAACGGTTCGGACACCTGTGTACTCCAGTCCTCGCCAGTGGTGCCAGGAGTGTTTCATCGCGGGACGAGCGAAGATCACGACGCGTCTTCGGCGTGGTGGTGGGCTTGACCAGAATACGTTGAGTGTATCGTGCGTGTGTGTATGACACGTATCGGCACGCAACGTGTCAAAACTCGAGGGAGCTCGGGAATGAGTGTCGTCCTGGGTAGGTTTGTGTGTGTGTGTGTGCATGCGCGCGTGTGTGTGCGACCAGCCCATACACGCGCACACGCGTGGTATTTTCGCGAGCGGACATGATCAGGCGAGAAGAAGAGACGCGAGGAGAGACCAAGAGAGAGATAGAGAGAGAGAGAAAGAGAGTGAGAGTGGGAGGAAGGAGGAGTATGGTTTGTCGTTGCGGGAGGTCAGGCACGATTACTTTTTATTATACGACCGGCCAGTTCTCTCTGTTCTCGCGCTTCTGCCTCCTTCTCTTTCTCTCTTTGACTATTTTGTTATTGTATTCACTTCTATTATCATTTTCGTTGTGGCTAATGTCACTGCTATTTTTACCACAATTTTTTAAAAATAAAACGATTATTATTCTTATTAGTATTTAAAATTATTTTCGATATATTATTGTTGTTATGTTATTATTATAATAATTGGTATTTTAATTTATTTTTTAACTTATACTATTTTTCTTCTTTTACTATTAATATTATTATTGTTATTATGACTATTACTTTTTTAACGTTCTAAATAATATTTCAGAATGTTGTAATGTTTCAAAGAAAATACGTATTCTTGAGAAATTTTTATATCTTAAATAATATTGGTATTGTTATTATTATTATTATTATTATTGTTATCTTTGTAGTTGTTGTTACTATTGTTATCATGTGTATAATAAATTTTTCAAGTAATCCCGAACAGAGTCAAATATTCAATCAATCTTTTTCTGTTTCTCTCACTCGTTTCTCTCCTTTTCCCTGCTAGTCCTCCCCCAATGGAGGCCATTTCGTGACGTTCTCCGTAGCTACCATTTTGTGGAGATTCGAACCGCGGACTTGCTCGAACCTGCGAATGAATACGGGCGTTCCACCGAGTCTCCCGCTGTAGAATACTTATGGACAAAAGTTCCTCCCTGCCGAAATGCCCGATGGATTCGATGCAGCTTCGAGATGGCGCCACGAGGCTCGACAAAATGGCGCGCCCGACCATTTTGTCGTCGACCCGTCAATCGGCACTCAGGCTCAGCTCGTTTCTCGCTGACTTCGCGGAGGGGGATTTTTGTTATTGCGATTCGCCCGGCCCGAATTTCTCGCGGCTGTTGACCTTGAGAGGCTTCGACCTCGGGCGTCAATCCCGTCGGAGGTGATCGAGAGGTCTCGTGTGTTGGATGGAACGAAGGAGTTGCTCCGGCATTGTACACAGAGAGGTCGTAACCTTCGAGATCTCGAGGGTCTCGACACCTCTCGTTCCGTTCACCAATGCCTGATAACCCCCCCCCCCCCCCCTGCCCAGATATCGACCATGTTGCGCGGGTCAGCGGATGCCCCTTCCCTTCTATGCTAACACCACCCACGCTCCCATCGTTCGCGCAAAAGTTGGAGAATAAGAAGGAGAGCGAGGGTGGCGGAACCGGCGGATCGGCAGGGGCTGGGGGGGGGGTGGATCGAGCGGTGGCGCGAGGATGGCGGGGGGGGGGGGCTTCTCCGAAGTTACTATGTTTCCTCGCGCGCGATTTTATGGCCACGCTCCTACGGGCCTTCGACCTTATTTTTATAAACCTCGGCGGGCGCGCAAATCGCTCGCGAAGATCATCGCGCGGAAAACGCATAAAGAATGGAGCTGCTGCGTCTCCGGCAAAATCGCCCCGCATCCCCTTCCAACCGGATATTTTCACTCTACGCGAGAATCGCGATATTCCCCTCGAACGACTCGAGAAATTACCAAAATACACGTGTAACAATAAAACTAATAATAATCCCGGAAGTTTACACGACTTTGCTTCCTCTCCTCGTATTTTTCGTCTTTCTTTTTTCTCTCTTTCATTTGTTTTTTCGTCGTGAAATTATGGCGGTCTCGTAATATCGTGGTTGTGGGAAAATTTGGCGTATTTTCTTTTTTCTTTGTTTCTTTTTCGTGAAATCGTCGAGGGGAAAGTGCAATGAGAATAGAGAAACAATGCAGGGATATTTTGCCAGCGCGAATTCTTGCATGATGTATAGGATTGAAACTTTTAAGTATAAAAGTAATGTTATTTTTGTACAGTCTTAATATTCTAATATAATTATCGTATGAAAAAGAACGTATAATTTAATGTTTGGCTTGTATCTAAAGTTTTATATATATATATATGACGAAAACAATCTTGATAAAAATAGGTCATGGTAAAAATAAGAAAAATAGTGACGTTGAAAATACGTTAGAGAAAAAAACCAAATATATATGTATATTTCCAAAATACTGTAAATACAATTAAAACATGATTTTTATACGTTTAAAATTTGGTCTTAGGACGAAAAAGAGATTATTGAAATCTATATTACACACACACACACACGCATATATATATATATATATATATATATATATATATATATATATATATATATATATATATATATATATATATATATATATATATATATATATGTAATATACATTATGATTAATGTGTTTTTCTTTGTCACGAGACTCAATTTTAAACGTATAAAAACAATGTTTTTGTTATATCTAGAGTATAAAAATTATATATATAATTATAGTGCATGTATATAAATATAATTTGAAGATTTATGAATTATAAAAGTTTTGCCGAAGTTATTTTTATTTTGTTGTCATTCATACCTGAAATATTGCTATAATCATTATTGCACTAATACGTCATATATATTTAATACATACATACATATATATATATATATATATATATATATATATATAATATTTATAAAAATTACTCATGGAAATTAAGAAAAAAAAGCGTCATCAAAAATTCTTTTGAGAAAAATAAATAAATATATGCAAAATGTGTTAGCTGAATTGCGACTGAATTTATCCTCGCGCATGGGTTATTTACGGTGCGTAGTATCTCCCGCAATCGAACATATATTATCGTTGAATATTTATATGCGTAGGTAGCGATGAAAAATCCGTTTTGGATATTTTTTTTCTTTTTTTTTTCGTCGTTAACCTCGAGGCAGGCTCGTTGCGTTATGGTCCGGTGAATGATCCTTGTGTAAACGGGTCGCGAGCACCGCGAGCGAACACGACGAACAAGACGGACGGAAAGTCCGACCGCTCACTTGCATCGAGTGCGCGCACTCACGACTCGTCGCGGAATCGCGCTTATCTCCTCCCGGGGATGATCAACAGTCGAACGCTTCTTCAAATCGTGTGCTAAAAGCAACAATTAATAATTGCCAACAATCGCGATTAGTCCGAAAAAAAAACGAGTCACTGTCGTTTACGTCGTTGGAAATATTGTTGCGTCGATATTCGTGATTGGAAATCAATAATCGTTCGAATCGTTTGTTATTTATGTTGGTGGCTGGGTTGAGAGTTTCTCAAATTACTTTTGCAGAATGCGCATTAAGGTCCAAAAAGCGTTTTCCGGGAATTTTTTAGAGGGGGCAAAAACAAGTGAGCCCAGTAAACATTAAGGTACCTTTTCATGTATATTTGAAATGTATAAAAAAATGTTCAATATGAAACAATAAATGACTGCACTGCCACTGCAGTCCCAAATCGGCGGGAAAGATGCAGTTCGTAATTCTTGACTGAACCAAATAAACCAATAAAATTTTCAATTGTCATATATTTTTCTTCTGTGTGAATTAAGAAAAAGCTGAAAAAATCGTGAAATTGCAACTTTTATCAGATTTGAAAAAAAAAATGTGTTTAAAAAAACACTTTAACGCGTTAGAAAAATTATTTAAAAACACTTTTTCAACGACTCTTTTAATTAACTTTGAAGAGATTTTTCATACTGAAGAAAATACGACTTTGGTTTGATTCAATAGGTCGTTTAGTTTTTTTGCTATTGCGCTCGCCAATTTGGGAAAATCGTGAAAATGACAACTGGAGAAAACGCTCTTCAAAGTTTTTAATTGGCGGAAATATCAATATCAAATATCAATCGCTTATTTGCTTTTGGCCTTATATCTTCAAAAACATTTACAATTGGCCTCTGTAACTTTATAAATATATAGTAATGAAGTATATCTATCGATTTAAGGCGTTACCCCCACTTGTAGCGCAAAAAAGGCCTTTTTCATTATTTTTTAAAAAGAAAACTACAAAACTTTTTTAATCGATCAACATACCATCTTAAAGAACACATCTTGAAGAACTTTCAGTAATTTTTTTATTGAAAAATATTACATTGTTTAGTGGCAAATGGCCGTCAATGAAATAATGTTTTTATATACACGGTTTGCGGTGACCAACATTGCGGCGAAGTGGATCATTTGAAAAAAAAATGCGGATGGATTTAGTCAAATATAAGTATAAACTAGTCTTCAATCGAAGGATTTTAAAAAATATTCATTTTTCACAAAATGGCGGACAGTCAAAGTTAATGGTTCGATTTTAACGAAAAAAAACGGCCGTTTTTTGGCTATAAAACGGCCATTTTTTCGAAAAAAAAATCGAACGATTAAAGACTACATTTTTATGTATTAAATAAGCCTGCAAAATTTCAAGAAGATCGGTTCATTAGTGTTCGAGTAATCTTGGTCACCGACTTCAGAAATGCCATTTTGAGAAAAACGCGTTTAAAGTTTCAATTTCAGTTTAAACGAAGAAAATATTTTTTTTTGTAAACTTACATAGAGTCATCTATTCCGGGCCCATACAGAAGTATGGGCCCGGATACTTATACTTCAAAAAAATGCAATAAAAAAAATCGAACGTTTTCGAACGTTCTAATTCAAGCGCAGGCCTTACTATTGATTAAAATGAAAAATTAGCTTGGGTATTTTATAAAGAAAATATTTGCGAATTACAAGTTTTTGAAAATACATTTATATGGATGTATTTATATTGACAATATAATGAATTATAACTCGATTAATAATTGCCTTGAATTGTTTTTAAATAATACGTTACTTCAATGAATAGTTACCGTGATTTTTTATAGAATACTTCTTCATAAGTGTCTTAAAATTAACAATAAAATTATTTACTATTTCCATTAATTGATTACCTTGAGGTTGTCCAAAGGAATTTTGTATTTGGAAATTCCGTATTTTTTCCATCTTAACGTTGTTAAAGATTTCTGCATTGACGATAAAACCGTCAAGTATTCGCATTAATATTTATTCAAGTTATTAATTACCTTGAGTATTTTATAAATCGTATATTTGCAAATGATACGTTTTTAAAATACATTTTTATGTATA
This sequence comes from Ophion slaviceki, assembly GCA_944452715.1. NCBI lineage: Eukaryota > Metazoa > Arthropoda > Insecta > Hymenoptera > Ichneumonidae > Ophion > Ophion slaviceki. Next base: position 2,315,115 of record OX101789.1, read on the forward strand.
TGTTTATATTAACAATAAAATTAGATGTTAATTCAACTAATAATTACCCTGAGGCTTTGTAAAATCGATTTTGTAATTGGAAATTCCGTGATATTTTCCTCTTAAGGCGTGAGCCTGAATTAGAAGGTCCGAAAAAATCGTTTTTCTATTGCCTTAATCGATAGATAAACCATCCAAGAATATATATACAAAGTTACAGAGGCGAATTGTAAATATTTTCGAAGATACAAGGCCGAAAGCAGAGAAGCGATTGAAATTTGATATTGATATTTCCTCCTATTGAAAACTTTAAAGCGCGTTTTCTCCAGTTTTCATTTTACGATTTTCTCAAATTGGCGGGTGTGATAGCAAAAAAACTAAACGACCTTTTGAATGAAACCAAAGTTTATTTTCTTCAGTATGAAAAATCTCATCAAAGTGAATTAAAAGAGTTGTTGAAAAAGTCTTTTTAAATAATTTTTCTAGCACGTTAAAGTATTTTTCTTTAAGGGGCCAGTCCACTTTGGAGCCACGAAAAAAGGCTATTTTCACGATTTTTTTTGAGGATTTTATAAAAGATATGAATATAGCAGTTGTTGGACTTGATAAATAAAGTCTTGAAATACATAAAAAAAATTAATTCATTTTTATTCATTAAAAAGTACAAAGTATTAGTTTTAGAGATAGGATGGGGCTAGATTTTGAAAACGTTGTTTCGAGAAAAACGGGTTTGAAGTTTATACTATGAAAAACTCTTACCGAAACTCAATCGGCAATTCCTGCACCGTACAAAATCCTCTTTGATTGTTCATCATCATCGGTTTCTTCAAGTCTTGCATGCATTCGACTTTTTGAAATTTTCAAAGTGGACTGGCCCCTTAAACAGATTTTTTTTCATCCCTGAGAAAAGTTCACGATTTTTTCAGTTTTTTCTTAATTCACCCAGAAGAAAAATATATGGCAATTGAAAATTTTATTGGTTTATTTGGTTCAGTCAAAAATTACGTGCTTCATCTTTCCCGCCGATTGCGGACTGCAGTGGCAAGACGCACATGGAATAGGCTTATAAATCTGCAGTCATTTATTGTTTCATGTTGAACTTTTTTTTAATCCATTTCAAATATACATGAAAATATCCCGAAAAAACGCTTTTTGGGCCTTCTAATTCAGGTTTAATGGTGGTAAATATCTTAGCATTGACAATAAAATTGGCAAGTATTTGAATGCATATTTATTCACATTAATAATTAGCTTGACGTTTTTATAAATTATATATTCGCGAATTTGATAAGTATTTCTTCAACTAAATTTTCATGAATATCTGTATATTAATAATAAAATTAATTATAATTCCAATAGATATTTATTCCAATTAATAAAAAAACTAACATTTTTCTAAATTAAATAATAGAAAATGTCTCTTCCACTTATTTGATTTTTTATAAATCCTGGTAAATCAACAATATTTCCTCCACCACGAGCTGAAAAATTGTTCGCAGTCGCCAAAGTCGATCGTTTTTCGAAATAAAAAACGGACTTATCAACGGGCCTCACTATACGTACGACTTTCTGTTTTCGGGGCATTATATTCGTGGGCTACACGAGTTGTTAGGATTTAATTAGTTTTTATAGTCACCTCGGGGCAATAAAAACTAAAGAAAAAAAACATGCCGGCCATTCATTTTTTAGGTTGTTCCTCGAACACTCTCCTCTGGTCAAGTTTACGCGAGCGAAGACTTTTTACGTTTTTTGTTAAGTTCCAACGCCCCTCGTGTCTGGGGCCGATTTGCTAATGATTTTTTTCCCAGCGCACTTGACCGCGGATCTTTTATCGCCAAGGTCGGTCGAAATTGTGCTCAAAACTCGTCGACCACGCGATTTAAATGCACCAATAATAATAATAATTCCGAAATTTTTCTAAGTGGTAAAATAAGTATGATGGAAATTTTTTTTTTTGCGTTTACGAAATTTGTGCATATCGCAAAAAAATGTTTAGCTACACAAATAATTTATTTAATTACAACATTAATATTTTCTTATGACACTGAAGCCCGGACGCAAAAAAAGACATTTGTCTGCCAATAAACGAAAATTCCTTGTCATATTAAAAAAAATGATAAATTGAATTAAAAAAAATAAAATCAAATGATTTGAATATAATTGAATATATTTAAAAAAAATTCTACATATATTGATATTAATATATTAATAAATTAAAATTGCCGTACACTTAAATGGTGTTTTAATTGTAGAAAAAAAACATCGCAAGGATCCTTCAAAGCTGGAGCGTTAAAAACCGCGAGCATAATAATTCTTCATTTATTTATTTTCCACGGTTTCTTCACGATTGCGCGCTTCGTTCGTGTCTTCGTTGAAGAAGCAAGGCGAAATTGGCCGGCAAAAAAGAATAGCAATTGCGCTCGGGGCAATGTTGATTCACGCTGGAAACGTCGAAACATGAATTATATGGTGGCTTTGCCTCTCCACCCGAGCGCGGTCATTCGTTTTCGAGCGATTGCATCGCGCGAGCTCTCTCGATGGGTACTGGAGCACTTCGACTTTTTTTTTTTTTCTTTTCGCGCCACTCGTACGTTTGCAACATCGAGAGCAACGACACGTGAATAAGTTAATTGCGTTACTCTTTATTCCCTTTCCTCATTTTATTATCCCTGCCCTCATTTTCCCTTTATTTTTAATAATTAACGCGCTCATAGTTGAATTAAGCTTGCCTTTTCTTTTATTGACACAGAATATTTATTTATTTTCATTACTTTATTTGTCGATGCATCGAAATATCAGATATTACAATAATAATAATATTCGATAAATGTACATATATGCATGTATATTATTTTTATTGAAACGTCACCCTAATATTGTATAATCATATGATTAAGTTTATATATACATGTAAATAAGATGAATATTATTATTTATAATCAAGAATAGTATCTTTAATTTTATAACGCATATCAAATTTCAGTTTTTATAGTGTATTAAATTAATCATGATAACCGTATATTAAAATAATTAGCAATTCAACGCTCTCATTTATTGAAATATAAGATTTGGGTTAATTACTTCATTTTTTGATTTATTAAGATAAAAAATATCATAGTAATATTCGACGCAAATACATATATGTTTATATACATATATTATTATTTGTTATAATATTACACTAATTGTACGTAATTATACAGTAAAATATATATAAATATATTAGGGTTTTACAATGTTGAGCTCTATTTTTTTTCCTTTATCTCAACATCCAATTATTTCCTTAAAAAAAATGTGGAAGCTGCAAGCGGTTAACAAATATTTAGAGGTCGCTCAACCCTACGAAAATTGAAATTTTAATTGAAGAGACGATTTTTTTCGTCCCCTTCTCACCCATGAATTCCATGCTTCATAATTTTTAAATTCACCTCGCAAAAGCTCTCGCCGGCCAATGAATTTTTAGTGGTCGCTCAAGAGCTTCGAAATTTCCAATTTGCGCCATTTTTTTTTACTTTTCTCACTTATAAATCTGACGCTTCGTAAAATTTTCAAAACAATTAATCCGTCCTTCTTTAGAAA